>JBBBDQ010000860.1:0-65000 GCA_037127315.1 Ascarosepion bandense | reverse complement strand
TTTCGCAAAGAGTAGAACGAGAAAACTCATTGTAATACCAAACATGATCTGAAAGCAAGGATTATGGCAGAATTCACCAATATAAACAAGTGACTGCCCAGAAGACTTGCAAGAGATAGCGAAGTCGCGTGTAGGCAGTGGCTGAAGCAAATTCATTCGGTTGAACAATTTTATTATATAATATTTTAAGATACGTTTGTGTAATTTTGGTAAATATACCTTTTGAAAATATATCTCAGTGGTATTATCATTTTTCTGTAATTTATACGACAATTGATCCATCACATCTGTTAGAATCATTATAAATTGGCTTGAGACACCGATAATTCAATATATAAAAACAATTGGTCATACCTCTCAAATATTAGACTTGTTTTAAACAGTTCCTTCGAAATAAATGAAAATAATTCAAAACTCCCACAGCCATCACTTATACAAATCATTAATAATAGATCCTTAAAAGTCGATAGTCTAATTTTAGGAATTTCTATATACATTTCAGTTTCATTTTCAAATAACTTTTTCATATTAATTCATTTTAAAAACAATTCAGTCAGTTAAGTGCCATACGTGATTAAGTGACTAGGCAGAAGAGTTGCCTTTACTTTCTGCGGTAGTCTCGTTGCCGACCAAGGCTATAGAATCCAATCGGTCCATAAATTTAACCCGTAGCTGGTGGGAGAACAGACGTATTTGTGTGTAAGTGAATACAATGAATTCAACTTGAATTCGAACTCGGCTCTCCGATTTCTCTGACCGAGCCAATATCCATTGCCCCACAACACACATCTGTACAATTACCACGTGGTAAATGTCTGATCTTTAAACCAAGTAAAGGTTTTAAGGAATATTTTAAAAATCATATTGAAACTATTGACATTCATGGTGAGACCTTAGTATGAGTATTGTAAATAAATTCAAAAATATGATTCTACGGTCTTTGAGTAGGCTTGAATGTTTTATCTTGTAACAAACTGCTAAAAAGCTGGTCAGAACTTAAATTCAAGCTAAAAGTTCAGCTTGCACACATACAAAATCTGTGGTAGGGTCTTCATAATATCGTAATCAGCTAGTCAACTAAAATGTCAGGGGAATAATAAAGAATGTATAGAAATGTTATGTCAGAAAAGGTCTGAAAAGTCATTTCAAACTTTCGAATATCAAAGATCATACACATGTTTGTCTATTATATATATATATATATATATATATATATATATATATATATAAATCTTGCAGCTGTCGTGTAGCAGTTTTTAATCTCTCACGCGCCCACTACCGTTCAATTCAAAATTGAAATGATGGCGCTCTTTCTGTGAAGAAATGGCAATACGTATATATACATATATATATATATATATATATATATATATATATATATATATATATATATATACGTACTGCCAGACAGATCAGGCTGCAGATGACTATTTACACACTCACAGCCAGATTGGGCACTATGGAGGAATGGTAGACTTTGAAAAAAACAGTAGCTACTCACGAATTTACGCATCGTTCATTCAGTAATGAATTCGGACACTCTCGGCTACTGGCGCGTGTTTACATTTTATATAACACGTTAAAGTCAGCCTTCTTTCACCGAGCGCCCATAGAATCGCCAAACGATGTCAATTGACTAGGGTTTCAATCCTGGCTAAAAGCAATCGAATGTCTAACCGTACTGATGAGCTTTGATACAGCGAAACAGATATGGCTTTGAATGAATATATATATATATATATATATATAATCATCTACAGACAAGTTTGTTTTCCTGTATCACAATTCCTCAGTGCAGGTAGATTATCAGTGCAGCTTATATATATATATATATATATATATATATATATATATATATATATATATGCAGAAATATTATTTACAAATGCTTATTTGTACTTATATGCAGATAAATACGTATATACATGAAGACGCAATTAAAACCTACATACTGATTTGTATAGGTTTATAATGATACATATATTCCTATAAAAACATTTTCCTTCTGACATTTGGTCGATCATATACCAGATACTGACCTCTGACCTCTGTGTTTTACATTTTTTCCAAATCCATATTTCCTGTGTTCTCGTTTCTATTGAATCTTTGTCATTGCTTATTTGTTCGAGAATATATTTTGAAAGGATTACAGAAAACTAGACGAGATCGATAACTGAAAATTAATCACCTTAACACTTTGAACTATACGTCCCATCCTATCCACAAACTCCGTTCATAGATAGATAGAGAACATCCTCCACCGACCCCGAAAACAAATATGTCCGTTTAAAAATATATATATATAAAATAGAGAGGTGACAGATGTAAAGAAAGATGGACATTTTATAACTGAAGAAACAGAATTAAATGAGTAAATACTAAAAAAATTATTAAAAAAATTTAAATGTGAATTTAAATCGCAATATCAGTTTCTGACATTTGTTGAAACTTGTTAAGTAATTTATCTCTCAATGAGATTTCTCTTTTTAAGTGACTTGTATGTTCATGGCTCTCCATATCTTCCATTTATTGTAGCGCTTAACCAATATTGTTCCCTTTACTAGCCCTCAAGGTCTCTGATCTATTGACCAAAACTATTTTAATTGAAATACTTTTTTTCTTGATTAAATATAATCGGTGATTACCAAATTCTCCATGCCCGCAATCCAAATTCAGTCAGTTAAGTGCCATAAGTGAAACACGCTTGGGCGATCATGTCTCTTTCGAGACATGACTGACTGGGCAGAAGATTATCCCGCAGTAGGTTGCCATTGGTTTCTGCGGTAGAATGGTTGCCAGCCAAGGTTATATAACCCAATCTGTCCTGCTATTTAACCCATAACTGGGGGAAGAGACGGATTAATAGGGTATTTGTGCCTAAGTAAATACAATTGATTCAACTGGAATTCGAACTAGGCTCCCCGATTTGTCGTTTCGAGCCGATATCCACTGCACCACAACGCACATCCAGATTATAGGTCCAAATTTCTTTTTGAGTGTATGTACCAGTATCCAGTTTAATATCAAATTTTCAATAAAAATTCCATGCCCATTTAATTCTCATCATCTTTCCGTAAAATCAAATTTTCAACAAGTCTAATCTTCATCTGTGATGAAATCTCTAACATTGACCGTCATATGTAATATATCAGTTCAGATAACACGTTTCTTGGTTTCTAATGATATTATCTAACACTCAATTTCATATAGGAGGATTGATATTACATAGCACTTCAGATCACATTTTTCCTGTTTACTGATAAAATTGTTAAACATTCACTGTCATATAGAAGGATTGTTATTATATAGCACTTCAGATCACACTTTTACAGGTTACTGATACAATTATCCAACATTCACTTTCGTATAAGAGGATTGTTCTTATAGCATTTCAAATCACGCTTTTCCTTGTTACTGATAATATTGTTTAACATTAACTGTCATATTGGAGGATTGTTATTACACAGCACTTCAGATCACAGTTTCCTTGTTACTCATAAAATTGTCTAACATTCACTGTCATATAGAATTGTTATTACATCGCACTTCAGATCACACTTTTCGAGGTTACTGATAAAATTGTTTAGCATTCACTGCCATATAAGAGTATTGTTATTACATAGCACTTATGTAGAACTACATCTCTGTTGCCTGAAAACGTCTCCTAATCTGTGATGTATATTTACCCTATGCACTATTATAAAGGAGGATTGATATCACACAACATTTTAGTAAACTTTTCTCTATTCCTAACGAAAATGCCATTTTACTTAATTCTTTGATTATTACTCTATGTGAGTTGTCCCTTGAGGACACTGGTGATCATGACTCTCCACAACTTTCTATTTCTTATGAATTTTTCTACATTTGCTAATGCCCCCGGTCGTTTCGCCATTCATTCATTTATTCAAGACCGTCGGTTAAGTTCTTCACTGCCTTCTCTGTCTCTGTTGATCTCAATATGCTGTATGTTTCTGAAGATTGTTTCCCTCAGTTCTTCAAAGAATTTCAGTTACCACTTCCTGATTCTGATTTTGAAATTTTCTTCCAGACTTACTTGTTGCTTACATGCTCGCGCCGTGGAATTTTGAGTACACTTGTGTTGAACTATATTACTATACCTTGCACGTTTTTAATCACCCTTAAAAAAAATGTCCACCATTCACTGACATATAAGATGATAACTAACGCATTTCAATCCAGCAGTCTTCTCCTTAATCTACTAACCTGTGTAGCTATTAGTGCTTACGATCATATCACGTTGAAACACCTGTCCTTGTCCAATGACCGAAGTTAATTAATACCGAACCTGGTCAGTACAAAAATGGGTAACTTCTTAGTAATCTATATGCTGTAAGCTTTGATGTGTGTGTGGTGCAGTATATAAAGTTTTGGAATTTAAAATTTGGAGGGGCGAGTTCAAATAGGGCTCTCTAATATTTAATTCCAGTCGTGATCGTTAGCTTTACTTACGCGAAAATACAGTTGCAAAAGGTATTAATTCACTGCATCTTGACCAGCGAGAATTAATTAGAAGAATTGTATCATAATTATGTGCGTCGTGGTGCAGTGGATATCGGCTTGGAATGAGAAATCGGAAAGCCGAGTTCGAATTCCATTTAAATTTCTCTCAATCGCTTACGTGCAAATACCCTTGGGAAAGGTATTAATCTGCCTCTTCTCTCCCGTTATGGGTTAAATAACAGGACAGACTGGGTTCTATAGCCACGGTTAGCAACCATTCTACTACAGAAAGCAATGGCAAACTAGTGCGGGATAATCTTCTGCCCAGTCAGCCATGTTTCTTTCGAGACATGATCGCTTAAAGCGTGTACCACGTATGGCACTTAACTAACTGTATCAATAAATCAGTTATACCTACAAATAATTCTCTTGATCAAAAATATTGTTTGGCTTTAAATAATCTTTAAAAGGTTGATAAAATGGCAATCAGACAATTTTTGCGACCACACCATACCTTAGCCATGGCTACCTAATTCCGTAGATTTCAACTCCTAAATTCTTAAAAGTAGAGCACAGTTGAGCAAAACAATAAGAACAATAGCAATAACCCTTGTAACACTGATCTGAAAAAAAAAATTATGGCAGCATTCACCAACTGAAACAAGAAGACTTTCCAGAAGAATTGCAGGAGATTCCGAAGTTGTTTGAAATCGATGTTTGAATTCAATAGCAATTTTATTAAATAACATTTTTCTTCTTGGTGTTCTGTGTTCGTTCGGGATGTAGGAGATCATGGATTTCCACTTAGCTCTAACTTTAGTCACTCTCACTATTTTTCCTCTTGGCATCTCTTCCAAACTCCGCTGCGCTCTCTATTTTCTCAAGCCTATCAAATATCTCACGCGCTGCTTTCTTCTGTCTCTCTTTCTTTGTATCTGTCCTGTGAATATTAAATTCTCCGGGCGTTCGTTCCTCATTACGTGTCCCAGGGACCGCATCTGTCTCTTCCTAATGCTAAGTAGGAATTTTCTTCTCGTTTGCATCCTCTCCAATACCTCGTCGTTGCTCATGTGCTTGGTCTATGATATCCTCAGCATTGTTCAGTAGAACAATATTTCTGCTGTCTTAAGCCTCTTCTTCTACCTTGAGGAGATTGTCCAACATTCACTGCCATACAAAAGGAAAGATGCAATTTTGGTAAATATATGTTAAAGTGAAATCTCAGTGTTATTTTAATTTTTGTATAATTTAGACGAGAGTTTTTCCATCGCAATCTGCATTTATATATATATATATATATATATATATATATGTGTGTGTGTGTGTGTGTGTGTGTGTGTGTGTGTGTGTGTGTGTGTGTGTGCAGAAATAATAGACTGAGGAAAGCAATTAAAGAGTGATAATAATAATATTGGTAACAAGAAAGATAACATTTATTGTATATTAGTTGGCATTTTGCCGAAATAGACATGTTAAAGTCGGTATTGTAAAATACATCTGTATCATTTCTCAGTGAGAAATGAAACAATCTTTACACCTGTTTTGGAGGAAGATTTCTTTTCAACATGTGTAATATTAATGATGGAAACTATGAATCTGTAGCTATATGTTCACCCTGATTAAAGTGTTATTGGATTTGTAGCTGTCCTTTTTTTATTCTTTGTGGGTTTTAATGTATATTATTCTATCTCATATCAGAGTTTCATTTACTATTCTGCTAAACCACTTCGCAGATATCAAAACTTTTGTACTGATTTGATGTTGCCATCTTCAATTCGAAATACAGATCTTGAACGTTAACAACCATATATTCTTTTTTCATACAGTTGATAGTTCTTTTTCTCAATGTAGCCTACTATATTGTCGAGTAGGTCCTGTTACTTTTTCTTCTGTGCAGGATGTGCATTGCAGTGCAGTCGACATTGGAACGAGAAATCGGAAAGCCGAGTTCGAATTATCGTTGATTTCGCTGCATTCACTTACGCGCAAATAACATTGGGAGAGGTATTAATCTGTCTCCTGTTATGGGTTAAATAATAGAACAGATTGAGTTTTGATACCTTGGTTGGTAGCCAGTCTTCTACTGAAAGTTATGGCAACCTACTTCTTCCCACTGAGTCATCTCTCTTTCGAGACATGATTGTCTAAGTTTGTATCATGTATGGCATATAACTGACTGTGATGATATCAATATAGTATCACTTGTGCTTTGTATATTGTTAAAATTGCGCCCACCAGAAAGAAAAACTAGTAGAATCTCCATTTCCTTGTTCCTTGTTAGTCCTGAGGATGACGGGAAACGATTTGCACAAACCTACACGTTAAAACAAGGCGATAGACACAACACTCTCTCTAGTATCAGTCAGTCAGTTAAGTACCATACATAATACACGCTTGGGCGATCTCGAAAAGACATAACTGACAGGGCAGGAGATTTTCTCGCAGTAGGTTGCCATTATTTTTTTTTTTTTAGAAGACTGGTTGCCAACCCAATCTGTTGCGTCATGTACCCATTGCTAGAAGGGGCAGTGTCGGATTAATACCTTTTCCAGATGTATTTGCGCGTAAGTGAATACAATGGATTCAACTGGAATTCGAACTCGGCTCACCGATTTCTCATTCCGATATTCACTGTACCACAACGCACATTTCCTCTCTAATATAAATAAATAAAAAAGGGACATTCTCTAAGGGACATATCAAACACAGACGTTTGCACATATATGGAATGATAAGCAAGAAATAAAAAATTTTCTCCAGAAAGCTTTTTCTAACCCTGAATTACTAACCATTAATTAAAGTTACACCGCTACTAACCATCGGTATATCATACCCGATTTTGAAAATATCAAAAAAATATTAAATATAAATCTTTATTTGAAATATTTTACATGCAGCCACTTCAGAATGTGTACTTAGAGTTAACAGTAATAGGAACTGAAAAACATATTCTTTAGGTAAGGAAATAATGTACTAAAAACTCAATTAAACTGTAATTAAAATGGCGTCATTTGCGCTGGGTACTATATGCCCATGGTTAGTGTTCTCGAGTTAAACCGCAAACATAGTTTCAACTGTATCTTTCGAAGCCGTCCGCTAATCATAAATTGAGCTCATGTGAGTTCATACTAATAGAGTAGCAGTGAATAACTGTTGGCGACACCATGTTTACTTCCTCCGTCCAAATAGCACTAAAAGTCTTGTCTAATATCAGTCAGGTAAGTATCATACCAGAAGACGGAAAGTGCGGTACAAAGATCCGAAAGCGAAATGGCATGACGAAGTTGAGTAAAGTATTACGAAACAGGACAATTTCGCTAGAAACTAGGAAGAGAGTACCGGATTGCTATGTGATGTCCGTCCTTCAATATGGCAGTGAATGCTGGACAATACCATCAAAGATGAAGGAAAAATTTGAAGCAACTGAAATGTGGTTCTACAGAAGGATGCTGCGAATATCATGTATCGAACATGTGAGCAATGATGAGGTCTTGGAAATGATGGAAACAAAAAGGAAATTAATACAGCTAAAGTTCCTGGGACACGCAATGAGGAAGGAGGATCTGATACTGACAGGCCAGATAGAGTGAAAAAGAGACAAGTGAAAGCAACGGATAACATATTTGAAGGACCTAAACAGGTGGATGACGGTGTAACAGGAGAAGGCGTGCTCAGAGCCACCAGGGATAGGGAAACGTGGAAAGCCATGATTGCCTACGTCCTGAAGGGACAGGGCGCATACAAGAAGAAGAAGTATCATACGCGATACACGCAGGAGCTCTCATGTCTCTTTTGATATTTTTTTCATAATTAAGTAGACAGAAGAATTTTTCCCGCAGTAAGTTTCCGTTTCTTTCTGCAGTAGACTGCCATCGAAGGCGAAAGAAACGCAGTCTCTCCTGTTATTCATCCCAAACCCCGGAAGAGAAGAGAATGATTTATACCCTTTCCAAACTAAGTGAATACAACAAATCCAACTAGAGAACATTAAAATGATGAGCTCTTGTTGCAAGTCTTGTAGCACCGGACATATATGACAGAATTATTCAAGGAATTGGTGAATGGAAGATTAATAAATGCATATGATAGATTCTCGAAAAATCTGTGCATTAATTTTACAAATATTAATCATGTATGTTTGTTGTGGTGGAATGAATATTAGCTCGGGATGAGAAATCGGAGACAAGTTCGAATTCCAGATGAATTTGCTACATTCATTTACGCTCAAATACCCTTGAGAAAAATATTAATCCGTTGGTTCTCCCTCCAATTATTAATTAAATAGCAGGGCAGTTTGTGTTCTATAGCCTTGGTTGGCAGTCTACCGCTGAAATAATGGCAACCTGCTGCTGTAAATTCTTCCGCCGAGTCAGTCATATCTCGAAAAAGCCATGATCACTTAAGCGTGTATCACGTATGGAACTGATCCTAATTATGTCACGATCATGATCTCAAGTACAAAATTTCATGGACTGCAGAGGTAGTAAAAATATTGTGTTTAGGTCAAGAGAACATCCCCATGTTCAACCCTCTCCAAGTATTTTTTAATTCACTTTTCATTGTCGTAGAATGATTGAAGACAAATATAATGCTTTGGTCTTTCACCCATAGCTGATGAGATAAGAGATGTATTCATACATTTCGCAAAGATATTTACGCTTAAGTGAGTGTAGCAAGTTCGAATGGAATTCTACGTCGGCTCTACAATTTCTTATTATGAGCCGTTATCCAACGCACACTCATTGTCTGAAATAGGTTTGATTTATTTACACATTTACAATACTGTTTCACGATTTTTTTTCTAAAGAAGCAGCTGTTATTTAATAGTTTTCCCGAGATCTAATTTACTTTAAACGTTTTGTAAAAACGAATATGTCTTTGTCGACAGCTCGAAATAATTTAATTCCCTTCAATAATTGGATTATCAACATCCTTAATGTCTATTTTTACTTCTATGCATAGAATCCTACGTTTTTTCACTCAATTTGTCTTTAATTCTTTCATTATTATTAAACGAGTGTACCCCTGCTGTCAAAAATGACAGCAAAATATTTATATCGATACAGCGTTTAAAATGATGGTAGCATATATTTCGATGTACTTATTGTTGTGTATTTAACATTAAGACATAAGACAAAATAATCCAAAGGTAAGATATATATATATATATATATATATATATATATATATATATATATATATAGTAATCCGCGCCGACTGATCTGTTTCGCTGTATCACAGCTCATCAGTACGGTTAGACATCTGATTGTTTTTGACCTAGGAGTGAAACCCGACCGAATTGGCGTCAGTCAGCGATTCTACCTCTGAGCTATGGGCGCTCGGTAGAAGGATGCAGAATTTTATCCTGTCATATATTGTGTAGCTGAGAGTGTTCTAATTCATTACAGAATGAACGATGCGTAGAGGCTAGAGTAGCTACTGTTTTTTTCTTCCAGAGTGCTCAAATCAGGATGTGAGAGCGTAGTCATCCGCAGACATATCTGTTTCGCTGTATCACAGCTCATCAGTACGGTTAGACATCCGATTGCTGTGTAACTTACATATTGAAACCCGACCGAATTGGCGTCAGTCGGCGATTCTACATCTGAGCTATGGGCGCTCGGTAGAAGGAGGCAGACTTTCAGCGTGTGATATATCATGTCCGGCGCATCACGTAATAGCTTGTAAAGAACGCTCCTTTAGAAAAACATAAAAATCACGTTACAATCAAAACGTAAGGATAAAATATTACAAGAGAAAAAAAAATCATCGTTGAAAATAGCAAACAGTGAAGTCGTTGAAAGTTCTTGGAAAGTAAACACATTATGGAATATTTTTATATTCCTTATCCTCGTCAAATAGGAAACGTGTAAAAATACTTCAGAATTAATAAAATCTTGTCGGTCGTTTTTAACGAAGTAAGTTTAAAAAGAAACATTGCTGCCTAAATATACATCAATATATATATATATATATATAACGATTTTCATGATAATGGAGTTGATATATATATATGTGTGTGTAAAGGGATATATATATATATATATATATATATATAGAGAGAGAGAGATAGAGATAGATAGATATATATATAGATAGATAGATAGATAGATAGATAGATAGATAGATAGATAGATAGATTGTAATTTTGTTATAACAATAGTTTATAAAAGCATTATATCGCAACTCAAAAACTTTTATGTCTCAGAATAATATTATTATTCTTCATGTGATATTTAAAAAAAGAAATAATGAAAGTGATTTATTTAAAATATATACGATGAATACATGATTACATGGACAATTAAGGGGGTTTGTTGGATGGATTTAAACAATACGTTTTTTATGTGTGTCAATATTGCTCAATCAAAAGTGAGAATTAGGTTGAACAGTGGAGCTGATAATTTGGGTCGCGAAAGAGAACAATGTAGATTAATGTCAAAGCATGACACTTTTAATTTTCTCTGAGTACGATACATAATATAATATCAAATCCGTAAGTAGAAAGGATAATCAAAGACGGTCTTTTTAATAAAAATTATAAAAAAGGTGATTCCTTAAGAGCGTTCAATGCATAGTATCCAGAGCAATATGATTACATCAGGAAATTCATTGCTGAAGATAGTTACACTTTTTCCTAGAGAGCGCATAATCTGTCATAATCAATAGCTTGAAAAATGCTAGTACACTCAAACGCTCAGTTACAATGACTTGTGACGTTATGTTACCGCAATTATTGACGGTTTCAGAACAGTTATGCCTAACTTACATAAAATTTACTCACAAGGCTTGGGTCGACACGTGGTATAGTTTACCAACACTTTTCGAATGTACCGCACACTGGAATTCCCCAACCATAAACCGATAACATCTAGAAGTGTTCTCGAACATTATGTTTCATTGTCGGAAATTGAATGTTCTAACTACACACTAACCATATAGATGCCTAAGGAGTGTCTTACATACGTCCGTTAATCCTTGAGTGGTGCCATTACCCAATTACTTTATCGCCCAATTTACGGCCAAGAATAAATTGGCTTTCCTTAATCGTTTACAAAAGTCTAGAACCAATTTTTCACGTTGTCTCCAGTTAATCATGTGTAGCAAATATATTTTATGCTTTCATCTAGATTATTATTATCTTTATTATTTTCATCTACAACCTATCAATATAATCACGAAGAAAACGATAGTTTCTTTTTTCTTAAAACGCTTGCTTAATGTCTGGAACTTTCGAAATTACATAATTAAAAAAAGAGCAAAATAATTAATTGTTCGTCTCCTGAGCATTCTGAAATTAATACGAATTAATTTTAATTTTTTTCTCTTCTCCCTCTCTTTATGCCTCTCGCTAATATGTATTGTACTGTCCGTGTCTATGTCACTGTCTCCCTCTCTCTCAAAAAGAGTAATGATGTGTTTGAATGTAATTTTCACGTGATAGAAATAAAATTCTTATCAACTATAGCAAGTAGGTCAAAAGTTTAAACATACCACGTCAATAGTTGAAGGCATAAAATATTTATATTGAAATATTTAAAGTTTATTTGTTCAATGAAAAAGAATAAATAGAATAGTGAGTGAAATATCATCTTACTCCATTCTCTCACGTTAGGAAGGACATGTTTCATTTTAAAATATTTCACACTAAATAAGGCAATAAAGCCACCAAGGAACATTTTTAATAAGCGTGAAAGAACATGAGAAAAAGAAAGAACAACTTTATAGAGGACAGATAAAGTTAAAAGAGCAGGAATTAATAAAGCAGAAGATTACAAGGGACATTGACTGAAAAATTGACTGAAAAGCATGACGCCAGCAAAGAGTTCAGAAAGAAAGAAGTGCTTGGGAAGAAACTGTTAGCATAGAACTTACGGTTTCTTCTAGTTATTTCATCTGTAAGATGATGAGACATAGCTGCCAATCTAGTACTGTGCTTAAATTCATGAATTTAGGTATTATACCTGCAAGGTTATCGGAACAATCACCATAAAGTTTTTTTGTTTTTTCTTGTTTTTGTTTTGCAGAAAGAGGAAGTTAGATTGAGGTAATCTAACTTATTTATAAATGAAATTGTGTCTGTGTGTGTGTGTGTGTATCCGTTACCTATAGACTCCAAAACGGCTGAACCGACTTTCTTGAAAATTTACACAGTTGTACTATAAGCGTCTGCGAGTGTTCTTAGCTAGGTTTTGTGTCGAGGTACTTCCAATAAATATCGAAAAACGATAATCGAAAAAATCGGTTTATAGAAGGAGTGGTTCGATTTTAATCAAATTTGATACACTCATAGACAAAGACATAAGAAACGATATTCAGAAGTTTCAAGGTTGCAGTTCTAACATTAGTGCAGAAAATTGATAATATATATATATATATATATATATATATAAAAGGCAAGATATTTGTGTGTGTGTCTGTTTATCTGCCAGTATGTCTGTATTTTTTTCAGCCCTTTTATTTTAGTTTTTGCTTCTGGTTTGGCTCTAAGTAGGTATAATTGTAGTTCTTAGTCTCAGTCATGATATCATTTACTCAGAGGACTTATTTAGCCTTCAAAATTCAGTTTATGATGAAAAATACTTATTTGATATCGATACCAGGAAATCAAAATTTGACTTACATCCATTCATTTTTCTTTCACTCTACAGTTATGCTTTAACTGGAAACAACTATTGCTTTTTAGTCTTTCGTCCCAACGTCCAAAGAGTCTGAGATCCAGGACCATGGATTAGTTTTAATGCTTTCATTACACCCGAACAACGCCGGGCTAGTTCAAAAATATAGGGCGTTACTAAGGGCCATAGAGGCTTACTTCCAAAAGTGATACGGTACAAAGAAGAAGACAAAGAAGATATTTTACTTTAGTGCTTACTTATAGCGCAATAACAAGTTTCGTCATCTTCGTACGCGAAATATTTTTGCTTATCTAAATCTAAACTTATTTATAAATGGAACTTTGTCTGTGTGTGTGTGTGTCTGTGTGTGTGTGTGTGTCCATTACCTATAGACTCCGAAACGGCTGAGCCGATTTTCATGACAATTTACGCAGTTGTTCTTTAAGCGTCTGCGAGTGTTATCAGCTAGGTTTTGTGTCGAGGTACCACTGATAAATATCGAAAATCGATAATCGAAAAAATCGGTTTATAGAAGGAGTGGAACGATTTTAATCAAATTTAATATACTCTTAGACATAAGAAACGATATTCAGAAGTTTCAAGGTTGCAGTTCTAACAATAGTGCAGAAAATCAATAATATATATATATATATATATATATATATATATATATATATATATATATATATATAAGGCAAGATGCTTGTGTGTGTGTCTGTTTATCTGTCTGTATATCCTTTATACATATCCACATTTTTTATCCAATTCTCATCAAACTTCACACAAATATTCTTTAAGCTGAGTCTGTGCTCCAGGATTATGGATTAGTTTTAAAGCTTTCATTACACCCGAGCAACGCCGGTCTATACTGCTAGTTCCTTAAAGATGGAAAGCGGATTTGACGTTTTTCATAGTATTAACATGAAACCAGGTGAACGAATGTTATCCTTTATCAAAACATGAAAGTGAAAAGTGGGGACGGAGTAGCTCCTGGCCCTGATATGGAAGCAACACACATTTTTATTATTAAAGCAATTGCCAGCTTTACTGATAAGAAAGTTGGTTCTCCGTGGCGCGTTAGACAATTTTTATCTCTAAAATCTGTTTTCCATATTTTTACTCGTTTTACCTCAAGCAAGGCGGTACCGCCACTGATGTGCAGGGGGGCTACATAAGAGAAAAAGTTTAGACGGAAGGAGAGTGAAGAGAAAGACGAACCAGTTACAGGGGGTGTCACAGAAAGGGCAAGAGAAGGATGGGAACACAGGTGTGAAGACAGTTGCGAAGGTAGAGAGAAAAGAAAAGAACAAGATATACAGGGTGATGTAGAAAGAACTGGAGTCAAATGAATAACAGATGGGTATTGATATCGCATTTAAATTTCTGGAGGTTGTAGGCCATCAGGAAAGCAAGTATATGGAAGGGAGTTACACAGGCGGGAAGTGCGAGAAAAGAAGTTGGTGGAGTCGAATTGTCGGCTGCATTTGGTTGATCTAAATGTAAATGTGTGGAACCTTGTTGGCAGTCTGTTTGTATTAGTAAATTATTATAGTGGGGGTAGCAGCGACTTAAGTTCGTCGGAGCAGAAGCCATGAAAACATTTGTAGAATAGACAGAGGGAAGCCACATCCCGCTGGTGAGAAAGTGGCTGGAGTCGAGCCGCCAAATCGAGACCTATCACATTACAGCTTCTCCTTCGAAGCGTGTCGAGAACACTGAGATGAACAGCAGTGGCGCCTGACCATATATAACAGCAGTCTCGCTTTAGTCCTTGCTTTAAATTTTACTACCACTTATAGTTTCCAGCTTCTATATATGTGATATAATTTGACAGTTTGAGTAAAATTCAAGAAGATTCCGCAATGTTATTGGTACTCATCTGGAATCGCGTCTTCAGTTACTTTCCATCCGCGGTTATATGGATTCTCTGTGCCATTTCTATAAATGCTTTCATGATAATTGTTTTAATCAACTTTCGCCAGGGTAATTAGACTTTATAAATTTAAGCGCACTACTCGATTGGTAAAAATTTATAAATTTAAGCGCACTACTCGATTTACAGTTGAATTCTTCTATTCTAACATTTTGTACATTATTTGCATTGTTCAGACTATTGTGCTCATATTTATTGCTATGTTTACAACGTTTTAGCCGTTCTACACTCCTGCCGTTTTCAGGTGCTATGAATTTCGAACCAAGCATTTTGTGTATTATCACTGAGGTATGTCATTCTCATTCTATGTGCAAAGCAACTTCTGGCAGTCATATAGTTATCTCCCTTTTACTTAACTCTCTAAGTTATTTCTTCAATCTCTTTTGAGGTCGACCGATTAAGAAAAAATCCGACTTTAGCCCGAATCCATCTTACATATCAGATGACCATAAATAGATCGAACAATG
Source organism: Ascarosepion bandense (assembly GCA_037127315.1). NCBI lineage: Eukaryota > Metazoa > Mollusca > Cephalopoda > Sepiida > Sepiidae > Ascarosepion > Ascarosepion bandense. The sequence continues at coordinate 49,518 of JBBBDQ010000860.1, read as the reverse complement.
CGAATAAAGTAAATACTACCTCATCTCAAAATTGTAGACAAATACAATCATTTTTCTTGCCGAAATTGTCAATTGTGCAACTCTCTTCCGAGTCCAGGCTTTGTAACTAATTCTGATTTTCGATAATTTAAATGTCATCTACTCTTTATTACTGACCCCATTCCTTAATAGTATTTTACATTTTTTTATTCTTTGACACCCAGTAAAACTTTGTGTCTTAGTGGCTTTACAATCTTACTTGAGGTCGACCGATTAAGAAAAAATCCGACTCCCGAATTCATCTTACATATTACATCAACCAAATCAAATTATACTATCAAATCTTTAAGTGAAATCACTGGAACTAACAAAGGTCTGTATCCACTAGCTTATATCTGTTCAAAGACACATGACACAAAGAATATAGACGTTGGTTAGTTCCTGTGACAGTGCATATAGACGTTGGTCAGTTCTAGTGAGTTGGCCCAGAGAGTTCTCAGTTCAATACGAGGCTCCAGCAGTTGTGAACAAATAATTTAGAGAGTTAAGTTAAAGGGAGATAACTACATGGCCACCAGAAGTGACATTGTACCTGAAATGAGAATGATATATTCCAGTGATCGAAATAAAGTACCTGAGGATAGCCAGAGCGTACAACGGGGGAAACCTCGAAAACATGCTAATAAATATGACCATAAATAGTCCGAACAATGCGAATAAAGTAAATACTAGCTCATCTCAAAATTATAGACAAATACAATCATTTTTCTTGCCGAAATTGTCAATTGTGCAACTCTCTTCCGAGTCCAGGCTTTGTAACTAATTCTGATTTTCGATAATTTAAATGTCATCTACTCTTTTTTATTACTGACCCCATTCCTTAATAGTATTTTACATTTTTTTATTCTTTGACACCCAGTGAAACTTTGTGTCTTAGTGGCTTTACAATCTTACTTGAAGTCGAACGATTAAGAAAAAATTCGACTTCCGCCCGAATTCATCTTACATATAAAATCAACCATTCATCCTTGCCTTAAATTTTCCTGTCACATCTGGTCTGGGGTTTCAGCAATAGATTTAGATATTCTTGATAAAATACAAAAAAAATCTGCCATATTATTCGGCCTGAGTTGGTATCTCATTTTCAGTGACATATCTTTCCTTTGCATTTTCTTTAGAAATTTTCAAGGCAATTGCTCTGATCAACTTTATTCCTTGATAACTCAGTCTGTTAAGTGCCATACGTGATACACGTTTAGGGAATCATGTCTTCAAAGTGACATGACTGAGTGGGCAAAACATTTCCGCAGTAGGTTGCAATTACTTTCTGGTGTAGACTGGTTGCCAACTAAAGGTTATAGAAACCAATCTGTCCTGTTATTTAACCCATAGCTGGAGGGAAGAAACGGATTAATACCTTTCCCAAGGGTATTTGCGCGTAAGTGAATGCAACGAATTTGACTAGTATTCGAACTCGGATTTCCGATTTCTCATTCCGAGTCGATATCCACTGCATCACTATGCACATTCTAGCCTCTGATACCTAGACTTTAAGAAATTAAGAGTACTATTAGATTAGAGGAAATCTTACAGTTTTAAATAGTTATATGTAACCGTATTTACTATGTTAAAAGGTTTTTCTTTCGCATTTCTCGCTTGTGAAACTCTCTTGTAGCTTCTTGCTTCCCAATTAATTTTGATCCACAAAGTTTGCTATGTCAATTACTATTTTCTGTTTTAATCCCTGTTCGTTCATTATTGTCTCTCCCAAATATTTTTTATCATGTTCTCTAACACTCGGTAAGCTCCTGCACCTTAGTGGGTTCCTTTGAATGATATAATTCAAAAAACGTATTCTGGTCAGACAAAGCCAACTGAATAAAAATTATCGGACGACAACTAAATTAATCTGTCTATATACACTACCGGACATAATTATTAGGCCACCCCAGTGTTTAAAAAATAATGATGCATTTCATACTATTGTTTAGTATTTATTGCCAAGTGAATAATCGTAAATTAAAATAGAATGGTTCTTTCGTTAGTACTGTACAATAACGTGTGCATCAAATGAATTTAGAAATATTTGATAATTACATATATTGCAGTTTCATCAATGAAAGAATGAAAAGACATTAGGATTTTCGGACAAGATCCTCTTTGCTTCCCTGCCTTGTAAAATTTTGCAAAGTAATAATAAAAAAAATTATATTTTCGTTTAGAATTAACCACTTGAAAATAGTATGAAATACAGCATTTCTTTTAGAAAACTGGGGTTACCTAAAATTATAACCGGTAGCGTATATGCCCACATCATTATTGGTGGAAAAACACAGATCAATTTTCATAGTATTACTATGAAAACTTGTGCATATATTTCAGTCAATTGCAATAATTAGATTGATGAACAGTGAAATTAATCATGAGATATGTAATGGATGTATAAATTTTTAATAGAACTATACCATAAGTATATGAAAATTAATAAGGCGTTAAACAGTGAAAATGAAAAGCAATTTTCGTAGATAGATGTGCCGGTTAGCTTATAGCCGTATTTCATATATTACATTAATGATCAGATAAAACACAATCACCGAAACATAGCAAAGATATTCAGCTAATCCTTAAACTACATCAGGAACAAGCAAGTTTTAACAAGTATGCGGATTTGTTTAACATACATAGTGAGACGATTGTAAGAAGATCAAGGAAGATTTATCAGCGGACACAGTTTTAACAACATAGGTCTCACAGACGACAATAAAATGACATATTCAGAAAATAAGCTTAAAAAACTATTAGACAAGGAAGCCAATGGGAAAGGAACAACAGTTTTCAGCAAAAGAAACACCCAATAGTGTCAATCAAATATCGAAGACGTCAGCAGTAACTCGGTGAAGCAAGTCTAACTTTATGTGCTTTATTCAACCTCACAGTGTGTAGTGATTGACTAAAATTTTCTTACATGTGGTAGAAGGAAAAAAAATGGAGCATTTTGTGGGGATCGAACTCACTACTCAGTCTTAACAAAACTAGAAAGACAAGATTGGTAACCATTCTTCTTCTTCTATGTGCCTTGCCCCTTCAGAACGTAGGCGATCATGACCTTCCACTTTTCCCTATCCCTGGTGGCTCTGTGCACGCCTTCTCCTGTTACACCATGCAAACCTCGTTCCGTCATCCACCTGATCAGGTCCTTTAAATATGTTATCCGCTGCTTTCCCCTGTCTCTTTTTCCCTGTATCTGGCCTGTTAGTATCAGATTCTCCAAGCCCTCCTTCCTCATTGCGTGCCCCAGGAACTTCAACTGTCTTTTCCTGATGCTCGGTATTAATTTTTTTTGTTTCCATAATTTCCAAGACCTTATCATTGCTCACATGTTCGATCCATAATATTCGCAGTATCTTTCTGTAGAACCACATTTCAGTTACTTCATGTTTTTCCTTCATCTATGATGATATTGTCCAGCATTCACTGCCATATTGAAGGACGGACAGCACGTAGCAACCCAGTACTCTCTACCAAGTTTCTAGCGAGATTGTCCTGTTTCTTAATACTTTGCTCAACTTCTGGAATGGTTCCTTCGCCATGCCAATTCGCCTTCGGATCTCTGTGTCGCATTTTTCGTCTTCTGTTATAACGCTTCCCAGGTATTTAAATTTTTGTACCTGCTTGATTCTGGTATCACCGACCTGTATTTGGCATTTTGGGCTGCCCTTTTTACTGATGACTATGCATTCGGTTTTCGTGCAGTTTATTTCTAGTCCTTTCTTGTTACTTTCTTCTGCTACCTTCTGTAGGGGGTCTTGCAGCTTCCTTTCTGTGTCTGCTATCAGCACTGTATCATCTGCTACCTTAACCATTACATAACATTAAATAAACGAGTTTGTCTGTTTATGTGTTATGAAAATGACCTAGTTCCACTTTTAACATTATAACTCTAACATTAATTTTGTAGCACTTATGTTAAATCATTAATAAGTATTAATTATTGACAATTATTAATATTTATTACAGCTATGTTACTTTCTAACAGTTTCCTTTTCTTTGTTAATTTTCTTTATATGAGAATTCATAAATCTTTTCCCGATTTTAACCTTTTAGAATAAGCTTACATGAGACCGTATAAGTTACTATAAGCAATTTGAATAAAAAAAAAAAAAGGCTCAGCAGCAACGGAATTGGCAATTGGCATAAAAGTCAAGATTTCCGTGCTTGATAATTCAAACAATATTTTGGTTAGGTTCCAACCAAGGAATTCTTCTCTCGAAACGTACCGCAATTTTTTAGTCGGAACGACAAGGTTTTCTCAATTCTGAGTTTCTCCATAATGAGATAATTGTTCCAGATCTGGCAAAAAAGTTCAGTCAACGCTCATAAAACACTTCATAATTTTGATTATTGTTGACTCTTCATCTTTTCACTGCTACTGAACTGAATTTTGTTTCCTGTTTGCCATTGAACAGTAGAATTCTCTGAAAGATTTCTTGGTTAGAGTTTGAGTTTGAGATTGAGTTTTGTTTAATTGCATGCCAACCTCTGTGGGTTATTTAATGCCCAAAAGGTGGGGTTTTAAGATATTATTTTAATGTTCGGTTATAGTGAGAACGTTGATTTAGTCAAATTTTAATAAAATTTTTTGTTTTTATTCTTTTTTATTTTAAAAATGTCTTCTAGATTTGTATTCAAAAATGCTTTGCTGTAAATGTTTTCTTTTTCTTCAAAAAGGTGTTACAGTAATCATTTTTTCTTCAAACATGTATTGTTGGTAATATTTTTCCTTTAAAAATGAATATTTTTCTATAGAAATCTATTCTCATGTATATATTTATATAAAAATGTGTTTTTTTATACTTTCATAGTGTTTTGACCTCAGTTTGTGGGTTAATTATTTGCCTATAGCTGGGACCCTAGCAGGTGCTGCCACTCCGGGTAAGGGCGGACCTGGGAACAACAGTAAGTGCCGGAGGTAGTTCGCCATCATGATCAGAAACTTCTTTGTTAGAATAAATATCACTGAGGTAAAGTCGGCTCTCTGTAACGTTGTTTGCCTTCAATCAGTATGGCTGATGCTAAACTCCAGGAGAGATTCTTGGCCTCACGTTTCCCACTGACATGAAATAGAACGACTATATCAAAATAATTGCCACGTCTAGTGGATAAAAAAATTGGTCTAACTGTTTTGCACTAGAAAATCTTTCTCATCAGAAGATATATTGCACATTTATAAATCTACTATTCATCCATGCATAAGGATACTGTTACCATATCTGGTCTGGTTTTCCTGCTGTAGATGTCACGATTTTTAAAAATTCTAACAAAGATCTTTCTTTTAATCGACTCTGACCAATCATCCCGACTTCAATCACTTTCGCACTGACATTACGTGGCATTCCACTGTTTTTTCTATAAACATATTCATGGAAACTGTTTAGAATAGCTTTTACCCTGGTGGTTCTTTTACATGAATTTAGGCATTCTACAAGACTGGCAATTAGTTCTCACAGTGTTACTATTGAACTACTAAATCCAGCAACCACTTCGACTATAATTGCTTCTTTTATCGAAATTTATACCTGCAGAATATCCTTCCGATTTCATGCTTTCCTGATAACTACAATAAAAAAAATTAAATCCAAAGTTAGTCGCCATTTTCTATCTTCTTAAACTTGTTCCTTTTTGTCTATTCCTGACTCCAAAACACTAATGTATTAACTTTCTCTTTCCGTTCTTACTATCTCTTGCTTTCTAGTGAGACGTTTGAAATGATTTAAAAATATCCAAAAACAATATCAATAATTGTTAATATAGCCTCTTATCCTCCATACTCCAATGATGATTTCTGAATCGTAGCTTAGATGTGTCAAAAGGCCGATGTTGGGACACCCAGTGAGAATTAACCTTACTATTGAACTATAATGATTCTAGCGAGGCAATTATGATAACCATTACACCATCTCGAGGTGCTCCCTCCTCACTCCCATGACACTGCTCATTTTATACACGAGGGAGAAAATATTAGCATTAAGTATGTAGTTCGTTTCTTACGGGATATTCTATAATTTATGTCTTGGTCAACATCTAGGCTACCTCTAGAAAGGTATAGGGCACTTCGACGTTGTGCCTCGGCCTTTTGGCTGGGGTGCGAAAATGACCAAAATAAGACCAGTTCAGACCAGTTATGAACCTATCCACTGCGGTGGATAGGTAATATTTGACCAGTACCTGGGCGTACGCGCTCAGGTTCCTCACAGACCTTGTGTCACATCTCTGAAGTGGGGGAGAAGAGTAAATAATACTTTGACGTGTTGTAATGGCTAGAGAGCTTGTCTCGCTTGATCTAATACGACTGAATAGTGAGTTCGATCCGTACAGAATGCGAAGTTCTGTCGGCCTTATGACACATATGAGTTTTGGGAATTTGACTGGTACGTTCGAACTAACTGATATGCTTGTGCGTAAGGATGACGAGGAGTGGGGTATGGTGGCCTCACAATAAGATAAATGATATTAAAGAATACAAGGTATAGGAAGTTGTGGAGAGATTTGCCCACGAAGTGAAAAAAGTGCAAAGAGAAAGAATAAGAACGACGAAATTGCCGACGACACCTGCGACCAAACACCCCCATGAATAACAACCAAAAGAATTAGTGTTTTCCATTTTATTTCAGTTCTATTTAATCTCTAAGTAGAATAGGTTTCATATTATTTTTATTTGTGGGGGAATTTTTATTAAACTATATAATTATGATATAAATAGAAGAAGCAGAAACTATTTTTTTTAATCTACCTAATCTTTTAGACAAATTTAACAAAGCGCCAATCCATAAATCCACTTATAAATTTTCATTCACCGGCAATAAAGGTAAAAATAATCGCCAACAGGCACAATAAACTTCATGAAAAGCTGATGGAATAAACTAGAAAAAATACATAGACAACAAAGAAGAGAAGAAACACAAAATAAAGCCAAATCAGTGCAAGTGACCAATATTTAAATAAACAGACAAACAGACGCCGATGCGTAAATCGAGTTGCGTCGCCTTAGCGTCCAATGGTAATGGCGCGCTTTTTCTGTTTTATTTATTCCCAACAGCAGCTTCATGCTCGAAATTCGAATTTCGATATTGAATTGCGAAAATATTGCATAAATGTTTATCAAATGAATCGGGGAAATTAGATTTTTCCTGACAAATAATCATGATTGATAAAAATGGCGTTGAGTAAAACAATGCAAACAGGTTAACCCGAAAATGAAATGCTTGCCGACAGAAGTATTTTTGGGATTTCGTAATTTATTTATATTTATTTACTTACTTCATTTTTCTTTTATTTCTTTCTTTTTAATGTATTTTTGTCGATATAGTTATTATTTATTTCTTTATATTTTTTATGTTATGTCTTTCTTTCTTTCTTTCTTTCTTTCGTTATTTTCTTAATCTTAAGCTATGGGTTTGTCTTGTTTTCCATGTATATATATTTCTTTATCTTTTGTTCCTTTTCTGTCTTTTTTCCAATGTATTTACATACTTTTCTCTGTGGTTTGGCCTCGCTATTTCTCTCTCTCTCTCTCTCTCTCTCTCTATATATATATATATATATATATATATATATATATAATTTCCTTTTTCATTTACATCTATGTGTCTCACTTTCTGCCATTCTTCCATTTTTTTACATAAACATATGTATTTTATATATATATATATATATATATATATATATGTGTGTGTGTGTGTCTTTCTCTTTCTCTGTTTCTCTCTCTCTCTATATATATATGTATCCTTCTTTTCTTTATTTATTTTATATATCTTTGTTTTATATTTTTATTTGTTCTTCTTCCATTTTTCTTTTATTTCCATGCATACGTTTTTCTTATATCGATCTATGTATCTCTATTTATTTCCATTTCTTTCTATTCTTTTTAGATTTTTCAGTAATCTTTCATTTATTTCTCTTTTTCTTTCTTTTACTATATGTATTTGTATTTATATCATTATATTTACATTACTCATTATTTATATTTTATATTATTATATTTATATTATATACTATTTCTTTCTTTCTGTTAATATATATTTATATTTCTTTCTTTCTTTGTCTTATATATATATACATTTTTTTCTTTTTTTCTTCATTTTTCTTTTATATTTAACTATATGTATTTGTCTGTTTTTATATCTTTCTATGTATTTCATTCAATATTTTTTTTCTTTCAACATTTGGATTCATATTTCTTTCATTTAAATCGAGGTATGGGTCAATCTTTCAGTTTTTTATCTATCTATCTATCTATATATATATATATATATATATATCTATGCTTTGACTCTGGTTATTTGTCTAATGTCGTGTTCCTTGCTATTATGTATTCATTGATATATAAAGAACGTGAAAGGCAAAAACATATCTGCATATATGCGCACAGATTTATATTTGCAAATCAAGGGAGGAGATTATGAACCAATGATTAAATATTTACATACATACATACATACATACATACATACATACATACATACATATACAAGACCACTCTTATTCGAGGATACCCGTCTACCAGGATAGTTGAAGTTTTCTTCCTAAATTAAATAAATTGGAATGTTATGGAAAATGGTTACAATATATAAAAAATATTATATGAGCTAAATAAGGCAATTACAGTACCTTTTGTATATTTAACAATGCAATAAAAGTATTTCAACGGGGATTTTAAAACGTGAAATACATAAGGGTGTTATTCATAAGGAAACAACATAACAGGTGGTAAAAGAGTTCTTGTTTTTATTATTATTGTTATTATTTTGAAAGCTGTGTCAGTCAATGTAACTTGGGTCTAAAATCTTCCACCCGCAGTCGGTGACCGCCTGAGCGGAATATGTTACCTGATCTACAGGTATTTTAACTAGTCCTCTAGGTTGAATTTTAAGGGCGGCATTGTAATCAAAACTTTTCACTGAATTGCGCATATTTCCCAGAGGTATATATGATCTGTCTAACTTCATTAGTCAAAAATATTAGTAATAATAGTGGGACAAATACAGTCTCCAGGTGTATACTTTTAGTGTAAAGTTATGTAAAAAAAAACGATGTATTTTTATGTACGCAATAATATTAATAATTATGATAGTACTAACTAATCAGCTAACTGAAAATTTTAAGATGAGCACGTTTCCCGTCATATTGCTAATATTCCAGTTGCATGTTATTCATGCTGTCTTCATATCGTTCGCTTTACCGTGTCGTTTACCAGTACAAACAAGCAATAGTTGTACAAAGACTTTCGTTTTGTTAACGTTTTTAAATATTCGAATGCAATCTTTAAACATAAATGGAAGAAGACAGATATACTAACAAAATACTCATTAAATACCGTTTTTTTTTATTTTTTAAAAACACGATTACTTTAAATGTTAAGAAATTACAATAATAATGATACACGAGTCAATTGTTAATTTTTATGTGTACATGAAATAAGCTATTTACTGTTCTCATCTTTTTGTCATAGTCACCACGTTTCGTTTGTACTCACCCACCTTCTTTAGGTAGTATTTTGTCAACCGGCGGATGAAATGAAGCGGTTGGTTCAAATTTCTAATTATCTGAAAAAAGGTAGAGCATACAACGACTGAAACATGGTGAATATGACAACAAAGATGAGGACACCATTCCAAAAAATGTAAATAATGCAAATAATGAAAATAACTCATCTCGGAAATATAGTCAAATATTGAAGGTGCAGATATCAACAAATGTGAGGACAATAGTCGGAACAATATAGTGTGGATAATTACATTACCTCGTCTAAGAAATATAAGCATCTATTAAATGAATTTTAAGCTAAATCAGTACAAAAAGTTCTTTCTACGCACTGGATTATATTTGAATAACATGGTAGTTTAAAAAGGTTCAGTGGTGTAGTTAACTCAGGTTTTAGTGTAAAGGTTTTTAAAACAATACAATGATGTTCTGATAAAACAATTTTAAATTACGACAATAGGTTTTCTAATTTTGTGCCCTGGAAATATTGCAAAAGTTGTAAATGAATGCAATCAAATCACTGCGGTAGATACTTCAATATTTATACACCTCGTCAAATTGTGCCATAGGTTTACCTGTAGTATTACACCATCCTTCCGGTTAATAGTTTTAGACGATGCTTTATTGTTGCCAGCAGTTATCCATTAATGGTTAAAAACATACAAATCTTAGATTCAGTTCGGCAGTTACGGGGAGAGCTCAGAAGAAAGCTTTAACGCTGCACGTCTTGATATACTAGACTTAATCAGCGCAGTGGACGCGTTAGAATAACGAGAGCAGAATGGTGCAAAAATCACATATATTCATGCGCACTTCAATATTATTCCATGTGACACGTTTTTTCAGGATGAAGGCAATCATGGATCCCCTCAAAGTCTAATCATTTGTGCCCCTTAAAATTCTCATTCCTTTGTTAACTAATTCCCCTCCATCTACCAACCATTTATTCAACCGTTCTGAATATGACAATAAACTACATACAGCACCAAGGCTTCTGATCAGGAGTTTTCGAGAAGCGTGGAACCTCTTAACGACTATCGTTTCCAAATCCAACCTTAACCGTGGGGGTAGCATCTGTTAGGATCTCAATGTTAGAATAACATGAATTCGTGAAGATGCTGCGTGAACAACGCCTCTGTGTTCAAGATTGTTCGCGCTGTATTTGCTTGATGCGTATCTAACGATATTCCAAGTTTTTAGCAATTATGGTATCATTATCAGAATGCACAAAAGGCGGAAGTGGAAGAACGACTTCAGGAAATTAGTTGCCCTGGTTGATTTTCACAATTCCATCATAAACAGCGCAACTATCTCAAACAATATGGCTTCTAGACTGAATATAACGCACAATCGACTCTTTCAGTGTCTCTGCTCAACTATCAGGCCCGTCAACATAGAAACACGTTATTGTTGATCGCTCGTTACAACCAAAAGCAACATTAGGCACGATATTTATATTTACCAAAGGATATCTTTAAAAATTAAAGCATTTAAATATATTGAACGAGAGCGGTGAACTCTTGAAGATCCTTTTATGCCGATTATGTGAAGAATTACCGATCCTCTTTTTTTTTAATTTATTCACTTTTCTGATTTTGTGGATCTTGTCTTTGAGCGTTTGTGTATTAGTTTATATTTGTATGTATATTTTCGTGTGTATGTGTGTGTTTTCTAGGAATATGTTTAGCAACACCTATTTAGTTTGACCCCACATATCTCTGTTGTGTATTCCAATTCTCCAGCATATTAAGAAAAATTCTTTGCCGACGTTTACTAAGACCAAGTGGGTCGAAAGACAAGTTATATCTTGAAAATAAGACAAGAACTGAAGTCATATGTCTGAGCATTTTTAAAAAAGATTAATATAAAAAATATTAAAGGAAAATGAAAAAGAAATTCAGTACAAAAACAAATAAATTACAGGCAGAAAAAAGAAACATTGCCAAAGCAAAAAGAAAGCGAAAAAAATTAAAGTTAAAAAAATATGGAAGTCCATAGGCATAGTATTTTACGTTAAACAAAATCGAAGTAAAAAAAAAAAAACGAAAAATGAACAGAATAGAAAAATGGTTAGAAAATGAGAGATGTAAACAGAAGATATGTTGCGTTTTATGCCAAAATATACCCGAGGGAAATGCAGCGGATAAGTAATAAGCATACAAAGTAATAAGTAAAACCAATGTTTTTATAAGCACAAGAAAGAATCCATAGAAATGAACACAATCAATATTGCAGTCTATGACATATGTACGTAGATACATATTCATATATATCATAGGCATACTGAATATGAAAGAATCACATAATATACACGATTAAATATACACATTACACATGCACATATATCTATAGATCTCTCTCTCTCTCTCTTTCTCTCTCTCTATATATATATAGTTTTAATATTAATAAAATTAAAAATAATAGGATCTTCCTTTTGATTATTCTTAATGAAAACTTTCTTTTGTATGTATATATATATATATATATATATATATATATATATATATAGTCATCCGCAGACAGATCTGTTTCGCTGTTTCACAGCTCATCAGTACGGTTAGACATCTGATTGCTTTTTACCCAGGATTGAAGCCCGACCAAATTGGCGTCAGTCGGCGATTCTACCTTTGGGCTATGCGTGTTTGGTAGAAGGAGGCACACTTTTTAGTGCGTATATTATCAATATATACGCCTAACAGCTGAGAGTGTTCTAATTCATTGCTGAATGAACGATGCGTAAATGCTAAAGTAGTTACTGTTTTTCCAAGTCTACCATTCTTCCAAAGTGCTCAATCAGTGTGTGAAAGCGTAAATAATTAGATATATATATATACACTACTGGCCATAATTATTAATCACCCCAGTGTTTTAAAGATGATGTATTTCATATTATGTTTAGTATCTATTGCCAAGTGAATAATTGTAAATGAAAATAGAATGGTTCTTTTATTAATACTGTACCATATCATGTGCCTCAATGTAATTATAAATATTTAATAATTACCTATATTGCAGTTTCATCAATGAAAAAATGAAAAAAACTTAGGGTGATCCGGACGAGTTCATCCTTGCTTCCTTGCCTCGTAAAATGTTGCAAAATATTAATAACAAAATGCTAACTTACTATCTGTTATCCATAATCTTATATAACATAATGGATACAAGAACTGGCATAAATTTTCAGCACTTATTTGCTGTTAGTTCGCTGGTACACGGTATAATATTTTATTGTAATAAACGTAAATACATTGGTTTCAATGATTTTACGCAATTTAAGACTTCAAAAAATTAAGTTTAAATTCAAGTTATATATTGTTTGTCTATACTTCTGAGATGAGTAGTATTTACATTGTTTGAGCTGTTGTTCTCATCTTTATTGCCCTATTCATGTAGTTTCAGCCGTTGTACACGCAGGTCTTCTTCAGGTGCTTGTAATTTCGAACTGAACCGTTTATTTCGATCAGTGGGATCTGTCATTCTTGTGTCATGTACCATTCCAAAAAGCGTTGGCTATATCCAGTGACTTAAACCAAAGATTTGTGAATTCAATATCTAACTACAGCAATGAACAAATAACTTGAGTTGAGTTAAAGGAAGATAACTATATAACATCCGGATGTGGCATGGTAAACAGAACTAGAATTTTATATTGTTATTTTTGTTTAAGTATTTTCGATTTCGGAGTCATTATCAAGAAACGCTGTAGTAGCTAGATTTTCTTTGTTTGCATCTTGGTTATATTTGTGAAACTGGACCTTTGAAATGGTCTAAAGGATAACGTTAAAAATAATTAAAAAAACAAGATAACAAAATCCCCATTAAGTATAAAAATTTAAAAGAATTGATCTATTGCAATGGTATAACTAATATAAGCAGATGTAATTTTAGAAATTCCAATTATTGCCCACTATATAAAAGTTGCTTAGCTAATTCTCTGTTATATATTTGCACTATTTCTGCATTTGAAAATCCTAGTATTAAAACAATTTATTTTGAGAAAACTAAAAACTTGATTAAAATCCGCTAGTACTCAATAATAATACTAATAAAAAAGTACCTTGTTATCCAAGTACATTTGGAGTTTTAAAAAAAAGAAAAACAAAACTTCAAATGTTAAATAAAAATTCATTAAAAGGACTTGTAATTGTATGCACTATATTAACTTTGTCTTAAGGAAAATTTAGAAATTATCAGATTTAAAGACAGGATTAACTTATTAAACCAAAGGAATGAACTTACTGTTAGCTGTAAACATAATTCGCCATTTACTTTACAATATCGGTAGAAAAATTATGAATAACTATAGACAATTCTCAACAACGCCAACTATTATTTACCTTTATTTGTTGAGCATTTAATCCTGCATAGATTATCAAGTTAATAATTGCAAGGTATTTCTTCTGACATACAGTGTTAATGTTTGCTAGGTATTTAGTCTAGAATAGATGATCAAGTTAATATTTGATAGGTATTTCAAGTAGCATGGAATGTCATGTAATATAGTGGATAGGTATTTCATCTGGTATAGCTTGTCAAGTTAATATTTGAAAGGTATTTAAAATAGCATTAAGTGTCAAGTTAATATTGAATAGTTAGAATTCCTTAGACATTAGGTTCACATGAATTCTGAATTCGCTATAATTATCTATGGTAACTTGTGTGTATATATATATTTTTATATGTTTTTCTAGTTGTTTATATATGAATATATATATATATATATATATATATATATATATATACCTAAGAAGATGAGTTTGTCTATGCGTGAATACATGTATGTAGGTGTGTATGTAGATGTATGTACTAGTGTGCATATAGATATATTGACTTACTTTAATGCGTATACGTGCTTATGTATAAATCCATATCTATATATGTATATAAATATGTATGTGTGTGTGTGTGTGTACTCACATTTATTTCTGTAAGTCTTTGCATATGTGTGTAAGTGTCTCTGTGTATATTTTGTGCATGTATAGTCATAGTTTTTATAAATAGATCTGCCTATGTGAGTTTATTTTGTATATGGTTATGGGGGATTTTTGTGAGCGTACATATTTTTGGCATGTGAAAGTGCGTGCTCATATATTTAAATATAGATGCATGTTTATGCGTTGAAATATTACTATGTTTGTCATTAAAACTACATAACACTCTCACTTGCTCATCTTATGATCTGAATGTGTTTAATATATGTAACGTCTACAGACATATCTCACAACAGAATTTCATTTAACGGATAAATTGACATGTCGCAAAGAACAATATTTAAAAAACATGTGTAAGTATATATATATATATATATATATATATATATATATATACTTACACATATATATGTGTGTGTGTGTGTGTGTTTGTGTGTGTGTTTGTGTGTGTGTGTGTGTGTGTGTGTGTGTGTGTGTGTGTGTGTGTGTGTGTGTGTGTGTGTATATATATATATGTATGTATGTGTACACATATATATGTATATGTGTGTATGTTCGTGTATGTTCCTGTGTGTGTATGTATATATTTATATATGGTTGTCTCTCTAATTTACTCGTTTCATCTTTGAATAACATTTTAATACTTTAAACACGCTGCTTAGTTAAATTTAGAATTTGAAATTCCAAATTTTTAACATTAATTCGTAATAATTTTTTAAAATGAATTTTAATATTTGATTTTAAAGTGAAACTAATAGTCAATTTTTAATATTGATTTTTGTTTTAATCTAACATTAACAAAAATGCACCAATAAATTGTTTTCATGTTATGTTGTCATGTTTTTCAAATTAACATTTATTGTATTTTGATTAGTCGTTGATGAGTTAGAGTTTACGTAACAATCTCTCTCGTAATGAAGGTTATTCGGTTAGTTCTGAACATTTTAAAACACTTTATCTCGCAATCAGCACTATCACTTGACAAGTCACAAGAAGTGTTGAAACAAAATAGGTATTTTGCTGCGATGTTATAACATACTTATGTTATATATATATATATATATATATATATATATATATACATAAGTATGTTATCACATCGCAACAAATTAGCTATATATATATATATTTATTTTTTTAATCATATCACCCCGAGCAAGGCGGTAATGCCACTGATGTGCAGGGGCTACGTAAGAGTGAAAAAGATTGGAAAAGAGAAAACCGGAAACCACATCCTAAACAGGGAACAAGGCTGAGCCTCTTCACCTGTTCAATAGACGTGGGTGGTACAAAGCAAGAATGCATTTAGATAATTTTGTTAAAATCATCGACAAGATTTATATTTATTTTTTTTTTTTTGGGCTGTCACCCTTAATATCTGAAAAACTTAGCCAACAACAAAATTCTCTCTACCTTACTGACAACACCCAGTCCTTAATAATAACTAAGACGGTTGAAGATTCTTAAGGTAAAAAAGAACAAAATAGAAACTTTAGAGAGCTTATAAGTGATTCATATTTTGGTACGCAGCGTATTATTTAAAAATAAAAAAAAGCAATAAGAATAAACAATAGGAACTTCTCGACTGAAATTAGCAGAACTTATTTATACAAACACACAAACGCACACAAACACAAACAAGCACACTTTGTCTTTCATTACCAGATAATATTTTCAAGCTGATAGAATTTTATCTATAGATATTCATTTTATCTCTTTATTGGTTTTTTACTATCTTCTTTTCACACGTCGGTGTGTGTGATAAATTATAGATAACGCATCTTCAGGTATAGCTAATTTTTTTTATTCCAAAAGATATCTATTATTTAAAAAATTAAATATTCTTGTTATGAAATTGTTTGTTTTATCATTGTTTTAGCATATTCACATTCGTGAACATCACATGTTATTGCTTTTTGTTATTTTTAAGTATCTGTAAAATTCTTTATTGTATTGGTTTGTATAATGCGATTTAATCGTGCCAGCATAGACTAGAATGACAAGTTTACCGGTGTCATAAAGTAGCGATTACGTAATTAAATTTATGTTATCTGAATTATTATAAGAGATATTCTTCAAGTTTGTTACAGACTTCATAAACAACATTAGTGGTAAGCTTTTCAGACGTATATATATATATATATATATATATATTTATATTTTTAGAATATATATATATATATATTCTTTTAGAATGTATATATGTTATTTTAGAATATGTATATATATATGTATTCTTTTAGAATATATATATATATATATATATATATATATCTAAAAGAATATATATATATTCTAAAAGAATATATATATATATATATATATATATATATATATATATATATACAGTATTGTGCAAATGTATTACAACAAGAACTATTTTATCTTTTATGAGGAATATTGACAGAAAATAAGCAATTTAATTAAAGTAATTTTATTTGATTTACTCAAGAAATGCTTTAACTATAAAAATACTTGTTACAAAATATATTTCATTCTGTCAGGCATTGACATCACAATCTTCTTCAATGTATCTAATGGTATTTCCTGCCAAACAGTTGTATTTGTTCGCAAAGTGTGTCTTGTGAAGTAACAGTAGATTTATCAATTCGAGAGGGGTGAAAAAGATAAAAAGTAAGTCATATCCAAGGATTATAGAATAATGAGTAGGTTTCAAAAGAACTTGTTTAATAGAAAATAGAAAAAATTAAATAGAACTTTTTTAATAAATGTATTTTCACCTAGTTTTAAATAATCAATATTTATTAGCAATTTGGCTTTTTACCCTGTATTTGAATTTCAGTTAGGTTTTTAGGAAAATGACCTCTGTTCTAAGACTTTTAGAAAGTGTTACGACAGAGGTGATTTTAAACTTCATTTTGATGACTCATAAAAGATAAAATAGTTCTTGTTTTAATACTTTTGCACAGTACTGTATATATATATATATATATATATATATTAAAATAAATTTTCAAAATTCAAAAATGTTCAACATGAAATCCCTAGGAGACATTTCACGCATCCTCAGCAACAGTCAGTCTAAATCAAAATGATAATAAAAATAAGATTAAAAACAGAAATAAAAAAATGAAAGAATAAAGAAATAAATATAAAGAAATAAAATAAAAAATAAATAACGGTTAAGTTTTGAGAAATATACGTCAAAAAACTTTTTTTGAAAATCAGTCTATTTTTTGTTTTTACTTTTTGATATAGTTGTAAGTGAAGAGATGGGAAATTTGGCATGTCTTGCCTAATAGACGAAAAGTATTAAGGAATTGAAACTAATAGGTTCAGCCCGTATTCCGAGGAATTTTCGTGATAGATGCTGTCTGTGTTTGCTAGAAAAAATTTAATATTGAAGTATCCTTACCAGCACCTGCTCCTGAATTTTAGAAGGGAATTTATTAGTAAGTGCCCCCATAAAGCTAGCTTTGTGAACATATAAATTTTAAATTTTAAATTCTTAATTTTTAGATTTCAGGATATTAAAATATAAATTTAATGATTTTTGATAATTTAATTTAAATTCTTCCTCCCTCTCCCAGTCTCCGTTAATTGTCTATATTCATAAAATATGGATTCTTTTGCTAAACCCCTTTTTCCTCTGTTAGTATATATCTTTTTAATAACATTTTTCACATCGTAAATTTCATAAATTTTCTATATATAATTTTTTTAAATTTATATAAATTTTTTTAAAGATAGGTTTTTGCTTTTTGTTTTAATTTATAATTTTCTTTAATTGTTATCTAGTTTGTCTATACCTAAAATATATTTAATTAGAATAACTTAATTAAATTTTTAAATCTTATTTCTATTTTTCCCCAAAATATACTTTTTCAAACAAGTCTCGTTTTTCTAAAACTTTAACCATTTTAAACATTTCAAGTTAAATTTGTTTGACACGTATCGAGGGTTTTCTATTTGATTTTTTTCTTTTTTCTTTCTTTTCTTTTTTCCCTTCTTTATTTTATCTCTATACATTTTTATATCCCGCCCCTTCCTTTTCTGTTCTCTGTTGTTTAACCCAATTCTTAATTTAAAGACCTCCCATTCCTTAACCCTTTTCCTCTATTAAGGTAGACATGCCAAATTTGCCATCTCTTCACTTACCGCTCTATCAAAAAGTAAAAACAAAAAATAAACTTATTTTCAAAAAAAACTTTCTGACGTATATTTCTCAAATCTTAACCGTTATTTATTTTTATTTTATTTCTTTATATTTATTTTTTATTATTTTATTTTTTATTTCTCTTTTTAATCTTATTTTTATTCTCATTTAGATTTAGACTGACAGTTGCTGAGGATGCGTGAAATGTCTCCTAGGGATTTCATGTTGAAATGCTCATTGAACATTTTTGAATTTTTAAAATTTATTTTCATTTATATTGGCTCTGTAATTTAAATTACATTGAACTCTCATCCTGTGTCATTTTTTAATATTAAAATTTTTAATATTAATTAGGGTCAGGTTCTTGGAATTTACCTTCCTACTTTTCCGTTTCGGATTAAAGTAATTTAATAAAATAAAAAATAATGTATATATATATATATATATATATATATATCAGTCAGTTAAGTGCCATCCGTGATACACTCTTGGCCTATCGTGTCTCGGAAGAGATATGACTGGGCAAAAGTTTATCGTGCACTAGATTGCCATTACATTCTGCGGTAGACTGGTTGCCAGCCAAGGCTATAAAACCAAATCTGTCCTGTTATTTAGCCACTAACTGGGGGAAAGATACGGATAAATTATCTTTCCCAAGGGTAATTGCGCGTAAGTGAATGCAAGGAATTCAAATGCAATCCGAAATCGGCTTCCCGATTTCTTGTTCTAAGCTGGTATCTACTGCACGAAAACTTTTATATATATATATATATATATATATCCCATTCACACTGCTTTTTAACTACTTTCATTCTTCGACGATACATACTGTTTTATAAAGCAACGATAAGAATTGTAATAAAACTTAAATATATGGAATTGAATTTATACTCTTTTCTTTTTCTTCAGTATCGAGTACAAAAATAATAAACACTGATTATTTATTAAATCTATGTTCAGACTATTTATAATAATATTTATTGGAATGATTGGCAAAACATCAGCTAATATTCTATTGATTGAAACTTTTAAAATGTTAAATAATACGAATTTTCTTATTGTTGGTTCACATGTTTTAGTAATATAGTATTTTATAAATATTTTTTTCACATTCATTTCTTTTTAAACTGGTAAATGAAATATTGCATTATTTCTAATTCTAATTTTATTAGATTTTAGAATGTTGCAAATTGAAAATAATTGTAATAAAGAGTGTTTAGCAATTTGTTGTAAATTTTCAAAGTAAATAAAAAACGTTGTCATGGGAAATTTCCCTTTCACAATCTGCTTTATTGGAGGCCCGTTTACTCATATTTAGCAAAGTATTTTTAATTAGACATTTATATTACGTAGAACGTTATAATAATAGATACTTCATACTTTAAACAGACACTTCATTTTTTTATTTAAAAAAAGTTTATTAAATCTAGCTATTTGCGCATTCGGAACTTCTTAATAAGCAAAAAGGTGCTCCCAGGCAAGCAAGAAAATTTTGAAGGGCAACAACCATTTGATAGCGCCTGCTTTACAGCTAAATGTGCATTCTCATGACGATCCGCACTAGAAAAATAAAAAAAGAGGTAAAATAGAAACTTGATTCTTGCTATATTATTCATGACCAAAAAGTAAACCGGATTAAACAGTAGTTTTTCACCTTCAAGGGGGACACAAGTTCGATCCTTGCGGTGAACGAATTTTCTATGTGAATATTTCTCGATTGCGAAAGCCGATAGACATGATACAGACTGTAAAAAAATAATGAATCAGTTTTAACCTATCCACCATATTAACGTTATTTTTATTTATTTATTTTTTATATGAGTTTTATTCTTATAAGTGTTTATATACAAAACAAGAGGCTAAATGGGAATAACTAGCTCACATTCCTAGGTAAGATATAAATATTCCCGTAAGCAATGAAAATTTACTATTTTCGATATTTTTGAGAAGGGCATTTTAATAGTGATTCAGTTTTAGAGATAAAAGCATTTTTCGCTAAATTTCTTTAGTAGCTATTAGCATGTATACTTTTAATTTTATAATTATGAACAACAATTGTTTAATTTTTTGCTACTAGCAACGCTGAGCATTAACAATAAAACTAAATTATATATATATATATATATATATACATAAAATTAAAAATTGTTTTTTAATAAAATTAATATATTTTACATTGCGAAGCGGAAAGTTCTATGTTTCGATATTTTATCTAGTCATCAGGAAATACTGTTTCTTATATTCAAATGAGGATACTTATCACAATCATAGGCTAACTATTGTGGCAAAAACTTCGTCACCAATTTGTTTTGGCCTGTTTGGGCTAAGAGGAAAGACACGGAAAACAATTAGGTAGGTTTAAACAGTGTATTAGAATAACAATAATATATATACAAATTAAAGTGTTAGTAATCAGAAAATAAAAGTGTAAGTCCGAATAGCTATACTGCATCTCGACTGTCTTACGACTGCTTCACAGCTGCCTTCCCAGAAGTCACTCTGGTTAGTCTATATGGAGAAGGAAGAGTCAATTACACAGTAGAGTAGGGCACCATATTACTAACATTGCCTGATGACGAGGTAAATTCTTGAAACATAGAAATTTCCCCATCGCAATGTAAATTATGTCAATTTTAAATAAAAAATTAGTTATATTATGCTCTAAAATATTTGTTGCATTCAGCACATTTTTTTAAAAAAAAACGTAAATGTTGGAGAACTCGGAATTCCATATATATTATTTTCCGTGTGCAGTGTGCTGCAGTGGATGTCGACTAGGAATGAGAAATCGGAAAGCCGAGTTCGAATTCCAATTGAAATCGTTGCAATCTCTTACACTCAAATACTGCAGAAAAAAGTTATAATCCATCTCTTCTCCATTCAACTATCTGTTAAATAGCAGGACACATCAGTTTCTATAGCTTTGGTTTTCTTTAGTTAGCAACCAGTCTGCTGCAGAAAGAAATGGTAACCTATCGAGGAAATATTTTTCCATAGTCAGTCATGGATCGAAAGAGACATGATCCCTTAAGCATTTATTACATATGACATTTAACTAGGTATTTTTTTGATAACATAAATTTAGTTTACAAGCTAATAACCAACTAAATAATAACCAGACAATTTTAGTATTTTTTAAATATTTATTTTACAAGTGAGTGATTTACAAATTTTCCATATGAATGTGGGCGGTGATGCCAAAATTTTAGAAATCCTTTTTGTCAGTAATGATTTTACTTTAGTTTTGTTTGCGCGTATCTCAATGTATAGACAGATTTTCTTAAGATTATCTCACTACTATATAAAGTCGTATAGTGAGTGAAAAGATTTCGAAACATCTAAAGCTTTATACTGATTAACTACTTCCAGACAAGTCTAGCAATTGGTTTCACGATATTTTGATTCTACCATTTCAATTCTCTTGATATTGATATCAGTATACAGCACGAAGTGCCATCGTCTCATTTCATCAAGTTGGGTATTACTAAGAAATGACCAAGAACTTACTTGGACGCATTTCAAACACGATTAATCGATTTAGGATTTCATGCTTGTTAAGTCCATTGGCACATTTGCCTGCATGCTAAGCCAGTTATGGAAGAAAGGTTTACTCAAGTGCAAATTCACGTATTCAATTTGGCGTAAATTATGGCATGCAGCCTACCATATAATGTTAAAGGAGATGCAGCAGAGATGTGGGTTCATGCCTCTTTTTAATGCAACGTGAAACTTTAACCTCATGGCATAAGATATCTGAATTATTTGTCGGTTATATGTGTTCTTTGCTCTGTCAGTCTGTAATGAGTGCGAAACAAAAGTATCTCCCTTTACCCACTGCCTTCAAATTCAGAAGAAATTTGTTTAAAAAAACGGAAAAGAATTCGCGTGTCTACATGTAATTGTCTTTGATCCAAAGAAAACTTGCCTTGAAACAGAGATATGCGTTCATGCCTCTTTTAATGGCGAAAATACTACGTGAAACTTTAACCAGATGACATAAAATATCTGAATTATTTATCAGTTATATATCTTCTTTGCATTGTCAGCCTGTGAGGATTGCCAATCAAAAGTAACTCCTTTTACCCACTCAATTCAGATGTTGTTTAAAAAACGGCAAATGTTGTTTAAAAAAAGGCAAATGTTGTTTAAAAAACGGCAAAGGATTCGCTTGTCCATATGTAATTGTCTTTGATCTAACGAAAACTTACCCTCATAGCAGCAGAAGAAACAAAATCCATGACGAGTGAAAACATCACAATAATGCCTTCACGAAAGTTGGCATGACAGAAATAATTTTGCTCAGTTGAGTGACAAACTTCACCAAATAATTTCAAAGGTCCTATCATTATCTCGATACCGAGCATTGCATGACAAAAAACTGATTACAAAAATACTTTTCTACCAGTAAAGGTGTGTGTGTGTGTGTGTGTGTGTGTGTGTGTGTGTGTGTGTGTACGCACGCCTGTGTGTGCAATTTACGTAAATCTTTGGAATATTTAAATGATATGTGTTTTTAGAGCACCTGTCCCTGTATTTTTAGTTGAAGCTCGTATCTTGTTAAATTTTAATAAAAAATTAACGAGAGAAACTACAGTAAAATGTTGCAATATGAGCGTTTAATTTTCATATAATAGTTAACCTACGGGTGTCAGAAACATAGCGTCCTTTCTCCATGGCTCTCATTGATCAAAACTAGAATTTGTTAATTCAAAATTCATTGTTTCTTGATAAGTTTTTTTTTTTGTAACATTTCTGGTGGAAAAAATTAATTCTGCGGGAAAAAAATCAGTTTTCTCAAAGACAATTCCAGATAGTCGAAACAGGCATAAATTGGTATCAGAACAACTTCTGTGGATTGAAGCCAAATATTTGTTAAAAATATAAATAGTTGCAACACGAAAAATTAAAAATTACAACAAAATTAAAAAAATTATATATATCTTTTAATCTTTCATGAAAACAATTATTATTACTTTTTGACCCCAAGCGTGGCGGGACCATCACTGATAGGTAGTGAGTTACAGTGAGAGAAAAGACTGGGTATTAAAGAAAGGATAAAAAATGCATGTGATTCAATGGAGATGGAAGATTGACGTTGCATTTAATTTCTTTGAAAATGATAGCTATCAGGGAAGCAAGTAAACGGAGGTAAGTTCCACAGGCAGGAATGCGAGAAAAAATGGCAGTTATACTTAAATATTTCAACGCTAAAATGGTTGAACCTAAGTGCAAATCATGTACCATGATTGAATTCAGGTGAAAAAGGCACCAGGGGAAAATACTCATCAGAGCATTTGCCAAGAAAATATAAATATATTGTAATAAGAAATTTAAATATATGGTCAATTGTCGGATTTCTATTCAAAATCATCCAGTCTTCCTAAAATGATCAGTTTTACAGAGAAGTTCATTACATTCACTTATGTTGCAATACGTTTGGGTAAAACATAAATCCATCTTTCATTGCCCAGTTATAAATAAAAGAAAAGAAGTAAATATCTTAATTCAAATCCGGCCTGGAGAGGATTGCACTCCGTCATGTTATTTCGCATAGGAAACACCACTGCTACTACAACTGCAGTTTATACGACACCCCTACGATCCTAAAGGGTTACGGGTTTATTAAAATACATTGCTGGTATATTTTCACGAAAACTTGTAAAATTCTTGTTAAAATGTCTCACATCACATTGAATATCACAAGTTATGCAGATGAACCGAAAATTTTGTTGAAGATGAAAATGATCGAAATTCGAACAAGCAAACTGTTATGTCGTGAGTAAGAATAAATAACTCAACAACAGGAATAGGTTAATTGTTGTATTCCGTGAAAATAGTATTTACAAAGGTTATTAGTATCCAATACAAGAATAAAGGTTAATCGTCTCAACCGTCGTAAGACGTGGTATTGAGCAATGGGTACTACCGGGTCGTCACCAGAAGTCTACGACTGACTTGTCGATCGTCTGCTCGGCACACTCTCCTACGCAGATGCCACCATTACTTTCCATAGTAATGGAATAGTTCATTATAGCCGAATAGGCGCGGGCGTCCCAACACAAACTCTTTTACAAATCCAACAAATTTATGTAAAGTATGAAATCATTATTTACACTATAGGCATACAGGTTAGATTCATCGTCTTTGACGTTGTTATATAACAATGTTTCGGCTGTTTGTGTCCTCGGTCTTCATCAGGTGTATGTCAACCTGGTAATCTACTAAGCAAAGTAGTATAGTTACAAAATATTGAAAGCCAAGAAAATGGTGTTTGTAATTTAACGATTCTTTATTTTTTAAATCGTGTCGCCCCAAGCAAGATATTTTGCTGCCACTGTTGTGCAGGAGGTTACATAGGAGGAATGTTATGAGGAGTGAGAGGTTGCAGGGGTGTCAGGAAGAGAGTAGGAGAAGGAAGACAATACTTATGAGAGTGGGGTTGACGGAGAAAAAAGCATGAGAGCGAGAGAGAGGATGTAATTTAGTGAAACAAGAGTTGATTCTTGACTTTACATTTAAAATCATGGAGTTTGTAACTCTCGGGAAAGAAAGTATGCGGAAGAGAATTCCACAGGCGGGAAGTGCCAGAAAAGAAGCTTCTGGAGTAGAATTTACGTTTACAATGTATTGGTTTCACAGTAAAAAGGTGAGACCTATTTGCTAATCTTGTTGCTCGAGAAAATTCATATATAGTGGGTACCAGTTAGCTAAGTTCATCGGAACAGAATCTGTGAAATTATTTGTAGAAGAGACACGGGGAAGCCACACTGCGTCGGTGAGAAAGCGACTGTATCGTAGCTGCCAAGTTGGGATCGATCACATTACAAATTCTCCGATGGATTCGGTCGAGGACACCTAAGTAGATAGCAGGAGCACCCGACCAGATATGGCATCAATACTAAATGCACGGGCGGATGGTAGACTTGTATATGTACAGGATAGTTTCGAACGGGAAAACTTCCTGTCTCTACACAGAGAACCGACTTTCTTCGCAGCAGATTTAGCTATGGATTCTATATAGTTATTCCGCTTGAGGTCTGATGTGAGAGTTAATCCGAGGAGACGCAGTGTTTTCGTTTCAGGGAGAGAAACCTGATCAATAAAAATACAGTATATACTCGTGTATGAAGCGACTTTACGTATAGTACGAACTTTTGATTATTTTTTCATTAAATTTAAGCCCACAAAAAATAATTGTTTATATCGCAACTGGTTAACGAAAATGTATGATGTTTAAACTCTTCCAAAAACTTACCTGCGTATGTTCAGTCAATTAATTGCCATATGTGATACATACTGGCGCAATATCTCTTTAGATACATGACTTACTGATCTTGTTTTGTACAATACTACTTAAATTTTTAGCGTTTTGTTTCTTTATTAACTTTCAAAATTACTAGTACATCAGTATGATCGTATACTTATTGAAAATTTTGTTTAGTTCTGAGTTTTTGGAAAGTGTTAAATGATCAGTTAAAAAATATTTGTCTTATTTTGGTTTTTACTCTTGAAGTTAAATGGTGGGTTGAACCAGATAATGTTTCGTTTTCTATCATCGATTTTTTAGTTGTCTGTTTGGTTGGGGATTGTATTCTGAAATGTCCTTATAGCCAGATTTTCTTAGTGCATCTTCATAATTTCTTTTTTTTTCATCAAATGTTTTGCTTAACATAATTTTTGATAGCCTATGTTCTACACCTTTATGAATCTGCTTGATTATGCTTTTGGAGTAGTTAGAATTTGTGTTTATGTATTTTAAAGTTATGTTTGCTTTCATATATGGAGAAACATTGCGAGTTTGTAAATTTATTTCTACATCTACATATTGGACTAATTTTCTGTTTGTTTCTACTATTATCTCAAGGTCTAGTTGTTTGAACAATGTATAAAGTGCTATCCTTATTTTATAATTTTCTCTTTTGTTATCCGACTAAGCATGGTGTCTGTATGTTTTAACAAGAATTATATCTGCTTCAGCTGTAGATCTCTTTTGAATGATTTAATGCAGTAAAATTTTCAGCAAATACAGTTTCTTTGACACTTTCTTAAAACAAAGTTGATAACACTACGGTAAAATGACATACACCGAATTTCAAGCTTGATAATAGTACTTCTTTATAGATGCTTTAGCATCGGAAAATACACGCATCCGGTTTTGAAACGCCATCTGTTAGAAAACAGCGAGAATTTATTCAAGGCCCTAATGTATGATAGCGTTCTGCATTAACCGAAATAACTGTCATCGCACCTGTATTCCCATCCTCCCTTGCTCCCTTGTCTGACATCCCCAGCAACTGGTTCGTCTATCTCTTTACTCTTCTCCTATCTAACCCTTTTCTCTTATGCAGCTCCCTGCGCATCAGTGGCGTTGGGGTGAAATAATTAACAAAATAACATGACATGACATATCAGCCTTTTTTGTTTTTGTTTTTCTTTACTCATTAATTTTTTTTTATGATTTTACCTTTTGAAAGACGCAGTTTATTATTTCAAAGCTTCTTCAGATTTCAATGTCAAACTTTCCATTGTCTAGTTTAAGACTTCCGGATATAATTATATACTTGTATCTAAAAGAAGGAACTTTCGACTGAAAACCCCTTTCCCCGGACCTTACTTCTCCCGACTGACGTCGGTGATACATTGTGTGAGATTTTATTAAATGAACTCATGGACACGATGACGTGCATGTCGCAATTGACATTAATGCTAGATGAGCAAAGCCTGAGTTTTTTTTTCTACACTCTTTTATATACTTTGGCAAATCGTTCACATTCTTCGTCCGGGAAACCAAGCTATACTTTTAAATGTACCTGTGTGTGCTAAGCGACGAGTTTTGTTGTTTCGTTTTTGTACAGGATATCGTTAATTGCTGAAAGCCACGGGCGAATCAGTCAATAGAAATTCTTTGTAAATTCTAACTAGTTTCGCATGTAAAATGTTAATTCAGTTATACATTCTTCATCTGACGAAACGAACTAGTATGCTGATCATTTTTTTATAAAGCTTAAATTGATTTGTGACGTGATAAAAAATATATTTAAGGGACATTAAAAAATAAATATAAAACCAAAACAACAGTATTTCAAGGCACAGTTTCGGTTACATGCATGAAATTTTACTTTTTCTTACGTTTCATTATTCATTGCTTGTTTTCCTTTTGTCTTTAACGCTTCAGTCAAATTCAGTTACCAATACTCGCTTTGTATCCCGTCAGAATAAGTATAAAATTTAGCTGAGTCTGGTACAAGGCTTTATAACTCATGCAGATTATCCAGTCCGCAAACAGACTAATAAACTTTACAGTATGTTTTTATTAGTGATAAGTAATTATCGGTGCTGAGAGGCTTTTTTCTACCTTCCATCATTATAGCTGATGCTAACCTTAAGGAGAAGAAAACATTTTGCCTCCTCATGTCAAGATTCTCAGCTTACATGAAGTATATAGATTATACTAAATCCATTGCTAGCTCATCCGCTAATAAATTTGGTTCACTATGTCGTGCTAGACAATTTCTACCCCATAATATATCTAACGTATCTATAAATTTACCATTCACCCATATTTAGAATATTACTAACATATATGGTCTTGTGATCCTGTATTTATATTCATAGAGTCTCCAAAGGAAAATCAGTAGTATTGTTAGACCTGATTTTACTCACTTACCCACGCTATGACGCCTAGATTTTATGAATGTAAGAGCTATACTTGATTGGCTAAAATATATTATCAAATTACTGTTGAATTGGCTAGATATAAGCGTAAGTTCTATTCTAACAGTATATATTCTCGCTCTTCTCCCTTGTGAAACTCTCTTCCGGTTCCATGCTTTGCGACTAATTTTGATCTGCAAAATTAAATTGTTATCTATTGTATTTTTTATTACACTTCTATTGTTTTTGCTCTTTAATAATGTTTCTGTTTTGTAATTCTTTCAAGCACAGTAAACCCTTGCATATAAGTGGTTTTACTGCTTTGCTTGGGGTAAATTCAATAAAATATCACTATTATCGAATAAATAGCAAGTTTACCAGTGTACTAAAGTAGCATAAGTATAATTAAGTTATATATTTTTGTCTTTATTTGATTTTTTTAATAATTTCACTCCAAGCAAAACGCGAACACCATTAATTAACAAGGGTTACAGTGAGAGAATGAACTGGGTACAGGTGTGTCGAAGAAAGGATAAAAATGGATGATATCCAAAGAGATAGAAGATTAACGTTGCATTTACATTTGGGAGTTTATAGCTGTTAGGAAAGTAAGTTAACAAAATGGAGTTCTACAGACAAGAATTGTGAGAAAATAAAATTTCAGTGAAAAAGATGCGATTATATTTGCTTTTGTCGACGTCAAAAGGCAATCTAGTAGCACGCTTAAATCCATTAAATTAATATGTTGTTTGAATTACGTTTCGAAAGACGTTTTCCGTGCGGCCAACTAAATTCGCAGACAACTTTGGTTTGCTGAATATTTTTAACATGTTTAGTGATGATCATATTTCACTTTCTTTATGTGTTGTGTTCCGGCAGAACGTAGGTGATCATGAACCTTCGTATAACCCTATTCATCTGCACTATTTAAACTTTTCTTCTTGGTATCTCTCCCAAATCTTACTTCGCCATCGACTTGCTCATGCTCCTTGAATATGTTTTCCTTTGTATCTCTTTGCCTCTAAATCTTAGCTGTTTCTTTCAGATGCTTAGTACAAGTTCCTTTTCATGTCCATCCTCTCGAAAAACCAGGCCGTTGCTCACATGTTCAGTCCATGTTATCCTCAGAATTTTTTTAAAACTTTATTTCTGTTGCTGCGATTCTCTCCTTTATCTTCACGTAGAAGGACAGATATTACAAAGCAGTTCAATAATAGTTATTTTAATTTTCTTTTTTCCTGCATTTTTGCAAGTGTATTTGTGCGTGAGGAAAGGAAATCTATTAAGAATAACTCATAACATAAGTTGCCGTGTGCGAAGATTTCTAAACAAATATGTAGATGATAATACGTGTGCCCCTGACAATGTTTCAAATGTGTATCACGGTATATTTGTCGCATTATAACCTGGGGTATTTAAAAAATCAACATAACAATGATCACAATTACACTAAGGTTTTTTTCAGAATTCACCCATGAGGATGATCCTGGTGCAGATCAAAAGTACTTGAGTTAAGAAAAATTATGACGTCTTTCTTGATGAATACCAAGTCACCATCATGAAGCTAATTACCGAACTGGAAAAAGATTTTTTATAAAAACAAATAGAAATCAATATGTGTATATTATTCAATGAAACGTGATTGAAGCTATCTATCTATCTATCTATCTTGATTCAGTGCGCAAAGGGCTGATAAAATACGAACATACAGGCAGATAAACAGACACACAAACAATCATCTTGCCTTATATATATATATATTATCTATTTTCTGCACTATTGTAAGAACTGCAACCTTGAAACTTCTGAATATTGTTTCTTCTGTTTTTGTCTATGAGTGTATCAAATTTTATTAAAACAGGACCACTCCTTCTATAACCAGATTCATTCGATCATCAATTATAGATATTGATCGGGGGTACCTCGACACAAAACCTAGCTAAGAACACTAGCAGACGCTCATAGTACTACTGTGTAAGTTTTCAAGAAATTCGGTTCAGCCGTTTCGGAGTCTATAGGTAACGGACACACACACAGACACATACACACACACAGAGACAAAGTTCCATTTATAAATACGTTTATATATATATGTATATATATATATATATATATATATATATAGATAGATAGATAGATAGATAGATAGATAGATAGATAGATAGATAGATCTCAAATTATGTTGACAAGTGTATTTCTGGTATTATTAGTTTTAGGAATATCAAATTTTGTAATTTACTGGTTGAATTCAAGATAAAGGCTATTGATAGTTATAAATAAAATAAAAGGTTCTGTTATTTTTTCTCTGTTTTGATTTTCCAGGATATTATATTCCCTCGTCGGAAGATGTTTTTGTATAATATAATTGTTTCTCTATATTAGATATTTGTCAATATTAGATTCTTAAAAACATTTTCCGTCTGATAAGTTATTAGTTTATTTACAACTAAAGCAATTAAAAACGTAGGTAATGATTCTTTTATTGGTAATAATCCTAAAGATCAAAACAAACTATACTGTGGAAAATCAACCTGGAAGTGTTAGAAAGATAAAACTATTGGTTCTACTTTTCTGAGAACTGTTTAAATTAATCCGCTTATTCGAACTATGGAACTACGCAATGGACATCGTGAGAAATCGGAGTTCGAATTCCAGTGAATTTGCTGCATTCAATTTTGCTGCATTCAATTTTGCTGCATTCAATTTTGCGTAAATACCCTTGAGAAAAGCATTAATACATATTTTCTCTCTACAGCCATGGTTTGAAATGTGACATCTCATGCTAATTTTTAGAAAAGTGTGCGGGCTTTGAAACTCTTTAGAATTTTAGAGACCAGTTAAGTTGTCTTCTGTAGAAGACAAGGGTAAAAGAGCATTGACCTGACACGGCTAGAGAAAACAGGACAACACCAAACTTGAGTGGAAAAAGGAAAGGCTTTATAACAGAAAGCGGAAGAAAGAGAGGGCAGATACAAAATTGGGTTTAAGAAAATAATTGAAAAAAAAACAGTGATTTTTTGCGAAAACTTAACTGGAAGCAGTATAGTTCATTCTGCTAACAGTTCTTCTTCTCTGTTGCGACGTCAAAATACATTCGTTTTCTGATGCTTTGCTATTGTCCTCTTGGCCACTCACTTTACAGACGCTTTGTGGCAGCTGGTTGAATTTCACGGAACTAGAATTACTCCGTGTTGACTCAAAGTCGCAGGAAAAAAAGAGGAAGAGCTGGGCGGCTGTCAGCTCAAGCCAGGGGCCGGTAATCACGACTCCTACAAAGGGAGACAATTTATTCATCTCTAAACTATTTCCAATAATCTTAGGGAATATGAACTTACCCTTCAAATACCATCATTCCCAGAGTGTCATTTACGGGCCAAATAGTTTCTGCGTGCAGGTTAAACTCCGTGATAACATAATATGCAATTATTACATAATGTGGCGCGTGATAAGATTTCTACACATATATGTAGATGATAATAGCTTTGCCTCTGATAATGTTTCAAATGTGTATCACGGTATATGTGTAGTATTATAACAGAGTGTGTTCAAGGAATGTTTGAAATTCATCCTTACAATGATCACAATTCGCTATTCATCCCTGTGGAGCAGATGGAAAATACTTGGGTTAAGATAAATTACGACGTCTTGCTTGATGAATATCAAGTCATCAGCTAGAAGCTAATTACAGTACTGGAAAATATCTTTATAAAAATAAATAGAAATCAATATGTCTATATTATAACTGAGTACGTTTAAGAGGTGTTTAAAAAACCATCGTTACAATGATGACAACTGCACTAAAGTTGTCTTCACAATTAACCGCTGAGGATGTTGTCTGAGTAGATCATCTACGCGTCAAATAATTTGTTTAGCCTGAACGCACAAACTAATAGTGGACTGACATCTATCATCTACATATATGTGTAGAAATCTTGATCGGCAACCAGTCTACCGTAGAAAGAAAGGGCAAACTAACGAGGAAAAATCTTCAGCCTAGTCAATTATTTCTCAAAAGTATGTATCCCGTATGGCTGCTAACTGACTGATATTCGAACTATGGATTTCTGGGTTAATTTGGAAGCCACAAGAAATACTACTGTGTTGGATCTGAACTCTGCCAAATGTGAGGCATGCAAATCTACTAGGACGCTTTTTACTAACATTTAAAGACTTACTTAAGAATTGCAAATGGGTAATAATAATTTGGATTATAATGGAATATGTTTGTTGATGGAAAAGTGACTGTTTCTATCGAAAATCTTTCTCCTTAAAATCTGTATAAAAATTTGGAGGAAAAGAAAATTATTGTTTGGTTATGTTTCTCTACACGAGGAATATATATATATATATATATATATATATATATATATATATATGTAGGGTGTGGTTATCGTTAATTTTATTCGGCTTGTGTCAAACATAACGAACTCCCTAAAACTTACAGATTTATTCGTAATCATCAGAGGGTTATCAGTAGGTTGGTATGTGTGGATTTGTAGAAGAATAAAAGTATACATCTTGAATGTTAAAATAGAAACTTATTAATAGAAAAGAATAACTAAAATTAATAGAAGTTAAATGTTTACAAAGAAGTTAAGGTTATCACGAGTTCATAATTGTATTTAGTAGGAATGTCTTCGAAGTTATGGTGAAAGACGGGAGGTGAGAGGTGAACGATAAAGAAGAAGATGGTGAGAGAAAGGAAGGGGCAATAATAATACGATCGCTTGACTTTTCTCAAATGTACGTGTTAACTACGCTCATCTCATTTCTTTCTGACTGACGGTCAAACTTGTTCAGTCTTTTTTTTCGTTTGTGAATTTATTCCCAGATGTGGTTCTAGGTTTTCCATTGGACGACAACTATTTCACATCGGCGTGTAAAACTTCCTAAGTTTTTTGTCTGTTAAGCAAAGATTGTAAATTCCAGAATATTCGTTTGTTTTTAACAATGAGTCAGGCTTTAATTTTAACGTATAACTTGTTTTGTTCATTACAAATATACGCGAGATTTAACGTCACAGTGTAACGTGAGTATTTTTTAAATATTGTATGGTAACTTGAAATTTCTTGTGTTGTTGAATTTTTTTAATATGGCAATGATCGAAAAGAACTTAGTTTTTAGAATATGAATATAACTGTTTGGAATGGGAGTAGAAAAACATCAAGCAATCTGCAATACAATAAACTGACGCATGTGAAAATATAGGTATTTTGCGTTATCTACGTAAAAGATGAACATCTTTTCTTTTCTCTTTTAATCATTTCACATCAATCAAGGCAAAAAGCCACTAAAACACACTGCTTGAAAACATGAAAAAAAAAAGAAAAGAAGAAGTAATAAGAAGACAGAAAATATCGATGTTCATTGCATTTAAATTTTGGAATGTTAAATTTAACTGGGAAGCAAGAAACCGGATAAAATTTCATAAGCAGGAAGTGCGAGAGAAGAAAAAGTTCGCAAAGGACTTACGGTCATATCTAGCCTCTTTAATTGTAAAATGGTGAAAACATGCCGTCAATCTATTCAGAGTCAATTAAGTGCCATACATGATACACGCTATGGTCGATCATGTCTCGAAAGAAGCATGACTCACTGGGCAGAAGATTATCCTGCAGTAGTTAGTCATTTCTTTCTGCGGTATACTGGTTGTCAGCCAAGGCTAGAGAACACAATTTGTCTAATTATTTAACTCATAAGTGTAGGGAAGAGACGGATTGATACCTCAAATCTCAGGGGTATTTGCGCGTTAGTGAACGCAGAGGATTCGAACTCGATTCCCCGATTTCTCGTTCCGAGCGGATATTCACTGTATCGCGCTTAAATTCAAAACAAAACAGAAACTCTAAGTCAGGGGCAATAATATTGCTAATTATTCTTCGGATTTTATCAAATTCATTGCATATATATAAATATTAAATTGGGTTGTCAAACACATTCGTTTTGTTTTACTAATGTTACTTGAATTAATACGCGAAATATTTAGTAAAGTGTTGAGTTAGTATATACATTATTTACATTGTTCGGACTTTGTCCTTATCTTTATGGCCATGTTTATGAGGTTTCGTGACCGAGAACCGTAGAAATTAATAAAATATGGAGACCAGTAATACGGAGTGCTAAAGAAAATCATTAGTCTCAAAATTGATAGTAAAGAAAAATGGTAAAAAATGGTTACTGAGACATAAGATTTCTAAGTCCAAAATATTCATTTACTGCTGTGGTCAAGGAGATATGGCCCAGTGGATATAAGCGGTATCATGTTTAAGTGACTTGACGCAAAAGGTTATGAGTTCAGTACCAGGTTACAGTAGTGGTGAACAAACAACTTAGAGACTTGAGTTAAAGATAAAGTTAAGTTAAATTTAAAGATAAAGCTTGAGTTAAAGTTGAGATAACTATATGGCATCCGGAAGTGACATCGTATATGGGACGAGAACAATCTATCTTAGTGATCAAACTAAAAGTTTCGGTTCAAAATTCTTAGCACCTGAAGTGTATGACTGCCAAAACGTTGTAAACTTGGCGATAAAGATGATGATGACAGTCCGAATAATGTCAAATTTTATTGTTCTTTTGAAACATTCTTCCTCTAAAATGTTTTTTACTCATTACATCTCAATCAAGGCAATAAAGTCACTAATACCCAAAGAATTACTGAATGTTCAAGAATATATGAAAAACTACTGTTAAGGGGAGAAGACAATAAAAGAGCAAAAAATAATTTTTAAAATACAATAATAACTGACAGTGCCTTTAAATTTTTGAATATCAAAGTCAACTGGTAAGTAAAAAGGCGGAAGAGAGTTCCACAAGAAAAAGGTGCGATAGAAGAAATCGGCAAAGTAGAACGATTACGATTATATTTAGCCATGTTATCTGTAAAATGACGAAACCTTGCCACCAATATAGTACTACGTTTACATTCATAAAGTCGAGGTACCATAGAGGAAAGTTTATCAAAATAGTTACCATGATTTGTTTTTTTTTTAGAAAAGGCACAGGAAAGTTACCTTTCAGCGGCGGGAATATTAAATTTATAGTTAAGAATAAAGTAATACCTGATTACTTATTTCCTGAAGCCATTCATTTGGGGGGTTTGTGAGGTTTTTGATCGTTAGAAATTGAAACGTTACAAGGCTGGCATAGATGCTTTCATCCCTGCCAGGAAATTTCAGCTTAAATCTCATTCGTCTCCATGATTCTCGCTCGCTTGCTCGGCCGCCATTGCCCACCAGAATCATTTCTTCCGACTCTATCGTAGCTACGCGTCGGACCAAAACAGACGCCTTTTCGCTTCAGCTCGTAATAAGTGTAAAAAGATACTTAACGAAGCTAAGATGTTATTTGCTGCCAGAATGAAGCAACGCATAGCATCCTCTAAGTTCGGCACCAAAGACTACTAGCGACTCTGTAAAAGAGTACTTAACAAGAGCAAGTCCACAATACCCCCACTAATAAACAAATTTGAGGTCCTCACCTCCCCAGCGGACAAGGCTGAATACTTTGCCCGGAGATTCTCGAATAATTCGAGACTGGACTCGTCTGGAGTTTCTACACCCGACTTTCCACCTAGAACTGTTGCTCAACTGAATGACGTCCATATTACACCCTCGCTTGTCTTTAAGATAATCTCAAAACTTGACCCTCACAAAGCGAGCGAAGGGGACGGAATCCCAATCGTAGTCTTAAAGAAATGTGCCCCCGAACTTTCCTCTGTACTTTCTAGGCTCTACAACTCCTGCCAATCTGCTTCCTGCTTTCCTGCCTGTTGGAAATCTTCCTCTGTAGTTCCTATATTTAAAAACACTGGAGAACCCTCGGACCCCACAAATTACCGACCTATCAGCCTTCTTCCGATCTTCGGTAAAGTGTTCGAAGCTATTATCAACGCTGAGGCCGTTCAGCATCTCACGGCCCACGGGCTCCTCTCAGAAAAACAGTATGGCTTCCTCTTCACCAGGTCTACTGCTGATATGCTAACGACCATCACCGAGTACATATATCAGGCACTTGATAGGAATGGTGAAGCCCGAACCGTTGCCTTAGATATCTCTAAAGCGTTCGACAGAGTTTGGCATGCTGGCCTTCTATGCAAACTGCGGAGCTATGGTATTGCTGGACAGTTGTTTGAACTAATCCAGTCATTCCTATCTAACCGCACATTGAAAGTGGTATTAAACGGACATGCCTCCCAGAACTACCATACGAACACAGGTGTCCCTCAAAGCTCTATCCTAGGTTCTACGCTCTTTCTGATCTACATTAATGATCTCCCTGATACCATAAGATCCCAAGTAGGTATGTACGCCGATGACACCACAGTTTATTCTCGCCTCGACCAAAAATCTGGTGCGGGCGACAAAGCTAACCTTGCAGCCGAGCTTGGAAAAGACCTCCAATCAGTAGTGGACTGGGGTAAGAAATGGCTCGTTTTATTTATTTTGTAGAGCTACAAAATTATGGCTCAAGGCCAGAAAACTGGGAGGGGGAACAAAACTTGGGGTGGTCTTCAGCTACTCTATCCTATACCTAGCTAATCAGATTCACGACCCATACATGCGTTACAATGATTCTCATTCACCATAAGAATTTGTTCATCACCACTCATACTTATCAAGCACCAAAATACCGCAAAAACATACCGGGGACCTAAAAACGCCCCAAATGTACATAAAAATTTTATTAAAATATAATACAAAAATAACTTTAAAAATTTGTACATGAAATGATATGATGGGAAGGGGGTATGAAGAAACAAAAAATCCCCAAAACAAAAACAATTTCAAATGAATATTTATACATAATGTTAGTAAGACCCAAACACACCCACATAATTAAAGAGGCCACTGTATTCTGCCTGTAGAGACAAAATCAAGCCGCTCTCTTTCTAAAGGGGAATGGAGAAGTAGGGTAGAAAATAAATTGGTCTGGAGAATATATAAGGCTGACCCAGCCGAGAATGAAACGGGACAAAATAACTCTGGACAATGGGGATCTCGAACTGGATCATAACAAAAGCAAGGGAGCCGGGAACAGGCCGGGACTAACACTATCACTCACATTAACTAGGTATACAAAAGAATACTTTACCTTAACCACGGGAGGGGTTCCAGAGGAATCCACCCCGATGCGAGCAGCAGATCTAAAAAAGAAAATCAAGACTAGCCCCGGTCACACGAACCAGGCTCGCTGCATATATCCACCTTTTGCTAAAGTCTGTCGGGTGCAGCCGTTTCCGTTCAGTTCTAATCTTCATTTTGAGCTGGTGCTCAAAATATCGGATTAGATCCTGATCCGAAAGACGACCTCCCCGCAAGACTTCCTCCAGACGCGTCATCCAAATCACCATTCTAGCCGTGGCCAGTAGCGACAGAAACACCATCCGCTTCACTCCAGAGTACGGGGGCGACACATTGTCCACAGCGTATGCGCGATCAATGAGCACAAGCTCCCGCGGCGCGATACGAGCAGTCAACTCGCCGACACGCGCCCACAACGGGCGAACGCGCGAACAATGGAAGAAGGCGTGCGCAGACGTCTCCTTAATTCCAAGGTCGCAACGTTCACAATCTGGCAAATCCGCCAGGCCCATTGCGAAACGCTTGTCATTGAGCGACAAACCATTCCGAGCCAATCGCCAGGTCAGAGAAAACTCAGAGTTGCTGAGCCAATCCGCACCTGGCGCCCAAGACCAATGAGAGCGGTACTCCACTCTCGACATGCCGAGCTTACTCCACAGCTTATCCTTCACGGCACCCTCCACTAATCCCCGATAGAAGATTTTCCTCGGCTGTGAAAGGTCACTGGACCGTGGAATGGCCTGTAAAGCCGCCAGACATTCGAGCAGGAATTTCGGTCGCACCCAAGGCCTGACGGTCAGCCATAGGGTCGGGGGCGTGATGGTAAGGCAAGGGAACATGTCCCTCACTACCCCCGCAAGCAACCGATCTTCCTCCAACGCGCGCCTGAGGAATGCCAACCTTGAAGCGAGCACGTGGCTCCTCAAGTGTGGCATCCCCAGACCCCCTTGACACGGACGGAGGCAACAGACTCCTTTGTCGACCATGTGTTTGCGTCCTCTCCACAGACAGGAGAATAGCAAACGCTCGAGCGCCTTCTCATGATCGTCACAAAGGGGAAGTACTGACAGCCGGTAAAGGATCATGGGAAAGAGGTATGTGTTACACACCTCCGCCAAGCCCTTCACGGAGAGACCCCGTCGACGCCAAATCTTGACCGACGCGCCGACCTTTGCCAGTACTTCTGACCAGTTTTTCTCCAGCTGTAAGTCCGGACCGAACCAAACTCCGAGGAGCTTGACCGGCCCGTCCGTCCAGCTGAAGGGCCCCGGGAGGGAAACTCCCTTCCAGGCACCTAACCGCAAGCCGGATGACTTGTCGCAGTTAATTCTGGCCCCTGTCACCTTCTCGTACCGTACAAGCGCCTGGTGTACCGCCTCTATGTCCCTGCGGGAGGACACAAAGGTCGTTACGTCATCGGCGTACGCGGAAACCCTGGCTCGAGCTCCGCCAGGGACTTCAATTCCACGCAGGACCGGACTGCCCGTCTCGTCCCTTAGCCTGCGAAGGAGGGGCTCCAACGCGAGGACATAAAGGAGAGAGGACAGTGGACAACCCTGTCGGACCGACCTAGACAGCGCGAAAGCGCCCGACAGCTTCCCGTTCACCTGTACCACAGCCTTGGGGGAGCGATACAGAAGGCTAATCCAGCGGCTGAAGTCGGGTTTGAATCCGGCGGCCTGCAGGACAGCAGCCAGGTAGCCATGGTCAATCCTATCAAATGCCTTGGACTGATCTAAATTGATCAGCGCGGCCTCATCGTCGTCTTCTACACCCTCTATGATCGTGCGAATCAAGTGCAGGTTGCTCTGAATTGTTCTCCCCTTCACAGAACAAGTCTGTTCCGGTTCCAACAGAGACTCGGCAACTAGCTGCAAGCGATTCGTCAGGATCTTGGCCAAAATCTTTAACTCTGTGTTTAGCAGAGTTATGGGCCTGTAGTCATCTAGTTCCCTCCCAACCTTCTTGCCTTTTCTCAACAGCGTGATCACGCCCCTGGTGATCCGACCGGGGATGGACCCCTGCCGAAACCAGTGGTTGAACACGACAGCCAAGAGCGGGACAAAAAGGTGCGACATCCTCAAGTACAATTCATAGGGCAAACCATCCAAACCTGGCGACTTGCCACTGCCGACCTTCTTCAAAGCCACGTAGATTTCGTCCTCCGTAATCTCCCCTTCGCAGCTAGCTGCTTCAGCCGGCAAAAGCCGGGGAAAGTCAGCCAAATAGCTGCGAAACTCCTCGTCACGGAGACCAGGCTCCTTGGTAAATCGGTGCTCGAAATGCTGCCGGAACGCCTCGCACATGTCGTCGGTGGACCTAAGGAGATGTCCCTCCGGGTCGCGTACCTCTCGAATGTACCGGTCGCCGGCATGGCGAATTTCTTCCTTGCGCAGTTCCGCGCCCATGTTCACAGCTTCGGAAGACATCTTGCTTAACTTAGCCCTAATTACCTGACCCATGTAGCGCCCGCTAGTCGAGCGCTCCAGGGCCTCCCTGGCTAAGGCTATTTCTAGGGGAACCCCACCAGCCTCCGCCCGGGCGAAATTAGCACTAAGTGTCTTTGCCTCCGCAGCCTTATCTAGGTTGAGCCGCTGGCTATATTTGGTGGCGAAAGACCTAATGGAGTCCTTAAGGTTAACCCACCACTTACTCCCAATGACTCGCCCAATTAACGCCCTCTGCACTAGTCTTGTCAGCTGGTCACGAAAGTCCCGCCTGTCCAGTAAGGACTGATTGAACTTCCAATAACCAGCCAACCTAGGCCTAAATTCTAACGCCACCCGGGCACAAACGAGTTTGTGGTCCGAGTAGCCTAACCAGTGGAACGTTGGACATTCTAAGAAGTCTATGTCGGCTTCTCTCACTAACATCCTATCCAGGTACGCAGATACCCGGGTAGAAGGCCAACTACGCGTCCACGTCCACATGCTCCCTTCCGGATGATCGACCCGGTATCTATCGACGAGACCAAATTCGCCGATCAGATCAACCAGGCTACGATCACCACTCCACCCGCTAGCGCCCCTTCCTCTATCCCATTTGGGGGTTAGGACGGCATTCCAGTCCCCAACTAAGATTAGCCGTGTTGAATGCACCATGAAGGGCTCCAACAGCCGAAAGAAAGAGACACGCTCACCTTGAACATTGGGCGCATAAACCACAATCAGCCGGAACGACTTGCTTTTCACTGCAATATCGGCCACGATCAGCCGGCCCTCGGCACCGACATGGACAAGGTCCACCCTCGCGTCCAGGGTACGCTTGACCAGCAAAGAAACACCTCTGGCCAGCCGGCTCCCATATGCTGAATAGACGACAAAGTCGTTAGACAGCACACACGAGTCGACTTCGCAAACAAAGTGAGTCTCTTGGATCGCGGCCACATCCACGCCGAAGGACAAGAGGTCACGAAGCAGGCGAGCCGCCTTACCCCGATCCCTCAGGCCCTTCGCATTTATACTGGCTAACTTAATAGACATTCTTTAGATCTGAAATGAGAAAAACAAAAAGACATGCAACAAGGCTCTACTCGCATACGGGACGGAAATCCCTGGCAGATAGGACCCCGACGGACTGTCCTAGGGACCCTGTACCTATATCGGACGTAATCCGTCCGTCTAGGACAATGCCGCCGACGTCCGTGGGGTAAGTTAGTTTTACCACCCTATATAGACTGGGGTGGAGTAAAACAGGGAACCTCCCCGAACAATTTTTCTCCATCTTTTTTAGTTCAGGAGTGTTCTCCTGAACCATTCTAACATTGGCGAAATGCTTCTTGGCCTCATGAATGTGGTCCCAGACCCTCAGGTTGCCACCGGTATTCCTTACCAGGGTGATGACACCTGGGGCCTGGGCAAAGTTCCTGGGGTCTTCTACAGAGAGACCATTAACATTGGTCATTTTCAGGAGTGGTTTTAGGAGCTTTCGCCTCTGTGACGACCACTCCGCCACTACACTGTCACTAACCCTCAAGAGGGCATCACCTTGGGGAAGGGCATTTTTCTTTTTCGCCCGAGTGGGAGTGGGAACAGGAGAAGGGGAGGGAGTGGGAGTAACAGATTTTGCTTTCTTAAGGGGGGGTCAATTCAAAGGTTAGGGACTGGGAAGCTTTACGCGGGGAAGCAGGAAGGCTTCTTGCCTTTTCTGCGTAAGTTGTTCTTTCGGGTGAGACTGGTAACGAGCTGCATTTTTCCGCTCTCGGCCTCTTTTCGTAGCTCCTGCTCCTTCTCCTGGCTTTTGGGCTGTCTTGTCGCTCCTCTGCTTCCTCCTCCCTCCCA
Source organism: Ascarosepion bandense (assembly GCA_037127315.1). Lineage (NCBI taxonomy): Eukaryota > Metazoa > Mollusca > Cephalopoda > Sepiida > Sepiidae > Ascarosepion > Ascarosepion bandense. The sequence continues at coordinate 7,934 of JBBBDQ010000860.1, read as the reverse complement.
CGCTTCAGGGAGGCCGCTCTCTCCACCTCCATTTGCTGGGGGGAAGGACTTCTTCCCTTCCTCTGTTTGGGAGGAGACTTTTCCGAAGACACCTCCTTCGGTTTTGCCGGCACTTTCGCCGGGGACTCCTTCCGTTTAGCCGGAGTCGGCACCTTCGCCGGGGCTTGCTTTGCAGGCGTTTTGACAGGTGGCGGCACTTTCTCCGGGGAAGGCGTTTTGGCTTTCTTCCTGGCCACCACCTGCCATTCGCCCTCCTTGCTGATCACGGGAGACTGTGTAGGTCGCACTTGTTTCTCTCCTTCCTTCTCCTGTGCCTTTAGCTGCTGCTTAACTGGTTGGGCTGGTTGGGCCTTTGGGGCCGGATTCTTGGTTGGACACGCCTTTGCGACGTGGTCCGCCGACCCGCAGACCCAACAGCACGGCTTTCTCCCTTCAACAATTATGAAGATCGTCCGACCCCTGCAGGTGAGGATGTTGGGGATTTTCGCGATGTTCTCCTTATTTAACGTCACCTGCAGGGTCATGTCTCCTGTGAGGATGCCTGCTTTGGACCGCAGCGAGGAGACTTCGGCCACCCTTCCGTATTGCACAAAGAAGGCGCCGACATGATCTTCTGCAATGTCCATAGGGACGCCATGCAGGGTCACCTTCACTTTTTTGGTTCCCATGTACTCTGTGTTAAATTGGAGAGTTTTGGTCTCCAGGACCACACCAATTAAACTTTTGGCTTCTTCGGCGGAGCCAAGCAGGACGTCCCACATGGCATTGCCCCTCCTCGCTACGGCCTTAGCTTTGATTTTTAAAGCCTGTATCCCCTCCTCAAATGTATCTCTGGGGACACCGACCAACTTTTTTGTCTTTATATCTTTGGTTATCAAAGTGATGATTCGGGACTCTATCTGTGCCAACTGGTCCGGCACCGACACCAACTCCGTCCCTTTAATGTATTCCGAATAATCCTTTTGAATTCTTTCGTAATACTCTTCATTTTTTAGCGTCATTTTTTTCCCTCCCTTCCACCCGGAGGTCGAAGGTACGGGGGACGCTGGCGCTTCTGACACTGCTGCTGGTACTGTAGGAGAGGGATTATCCCGAGGCGGTAATGCCCAATCCCCCTCCTTTCCCCCCACCGAGTCCGTGGTGGGAGGCACGATCGCATCTGGCCTTTCCGCGGCCATGCCTCCTAAGAGGCCGAACACCTGGCAACCTCTTCCGGTGGTTTCGCAGCTATAAGCCACTACTTTGACACTACCTGAGCAATGAACTCAGGCGGAATCGATAAACCAGTCGAACCACAAGCTATAGTAAACGCTACTATGGAACAGATACTACACTTTGATCCTACTCAAAAACCACATAACGCAATTTTGGGTAAGAGATGGCTCGTTTTATTTATTTTGTAGAGCTACAAAATTATGGCTCAAGGCCAGAAAAATGGGAGGGGGAACAAAACTTGGGGTGGTCTTCAGCTACTCTATCCTATACCTAGCTAATCAGATTCACGACCCATACATACGTTACAATGATTCTCATTCACCATAAGAATTTATCCATCACCACTCATACTTATCAAGCACCAAAATACCGCAAAAACATACCGGGGACCTAAAAACGCCCCAAATGTACATAAAAATTTTATTAAAATATACAAACATAATACAAAAATAACTTTAAAAATTTGTACATGAAATGATATGATGGGAAGGGGGTATGAAGAAACAAAAATCCCCAAAACAAAAACAATTTCAAATGAATATTTATACATAATGTTAGTAAGCCCCAAACACACCCACATAATTAAAGAGGCCGCTGTATTCTGTCTTAAAAGACAAAATCAAGAAGCACTCTTTCTAAGGGGAATGGAGAAGCAGGGAACAAAAATAAATTGGACTGGAGAATATATAAGGCTGACCCAGCCGAGAATAAAACGGGACAAAATAACTCTGGACAATGGGGATCTCGAACTGGATCATAACAAAAGCAAGGGAGCCGGGAACAGGCTAGGACAAACCCACTCACTCACATTAACTAGGTACACAAAAGAATACTTTACCTTAACCACGGGAGGGGTTCCAGAGGAATCCACCCCGATGCGAGCAGCAGATCTAAAAAAGAAAATCAAGACTAGCCCCGGTCACACGAACCAGGCTCGCTGCATATATCCACCTTTTGCTAAAGTCTGTCGGGTGCAGCCGTTTCCGTTCAGTTCTAATCTTCATTTTGAGCTGGTGCTCAAAATATCGGATTAGCTCCTGATCCGAAAGACGACCTCCCCGCAAGACTTCCTCCAGACGCGTCATCCAAATCACCATTCTAGCCGTGGCCAGTAGCGACAGAAACACCATCCGCTTCACTCCAGAGTACGGGGGCGACACATTGTCCACAGCGTATGCGCGATCAATGAGCACAAGCTCCCGCGGCGCGATACGAGCAGTCAACTCGCCGACACGCGCCCACAACGGGCGAACGCGCGAACAATGGAAGAAGGCGTGCGCAGACGTCTCCTTAATTCCAAGGTTGCAACGTTCACAATCTGGCAAATCCGCCAGGCCCATTGCGAAACGCTTGTCATTGAGCGACAAACCATTCCGAGCCAATCGCCAGGTCAGAGAAAACTCAGAGTTGCTGAGCCAATCCGCGCCTGGCGCCCAAGACCAATGAGAGCGGTACTCCACCCTCGACATGCCGAGCTTACTCCACAGCTTATCCTTCACGGCACCCTCCACTAATCCCCGATAGAAGATTTTCCTAGGCTGTGAAAGGTCACTGGACCGTGGAATGGCCTGTAAAGCCGCCAGACATTCGAGAAGGAATTTCGGTCGCACCCAAGGCCTGACGGTCAGCCATAGGGTCGGGGGCGTGATGGTAAGGCAAGGGAACATGTCCCTCACTACCCCCGCAAGCAACCGATCTTCCTCCAACGCGCGCCTGAGGAATGCCAACCTTGAAGCGAGCACGTGGCTCCTCAAGTGTGGCATCCCCAGACCCCCTTGACACGGACGGAGGCAACAGACTCCTTTGTCGACCATGTGTTTGCGTCCTCTCCACAGACAGGAGAATAGCAAACGCTCGAGCGCCTTCTCATGATCGTCACAAAGGGGAAGTACTGACAGCCGGTAAAGGATCATGGGAAAGAGGTATGTGTTACACACCTCCGCCAAGCCCTTCACGGAGAGACCCCGTCGACGCCAAATCTTGACCGACGCGCCGACCTTTGCCAGTACTTCTGACCAGTTTTTCTCCAGCTGTAAGTCCGGACCGAACCAAACTCCGAGGAGCTTGACCGGCCCGTCCGTCCAGCTGAAGGGCCCCGGGAGGGAAACTCCCTTCCAGGCACCTAACCGCAAGCCGGATGACTTGTCGCAGTTAATTCTGGCCCCTGTCACCTTCTCGTACCGTACAAGCGCCTGGTGTACCGCCTCTATGTCCCTGCGGGAGGACACAAAGGTCGTTACGTCATCGGCGTACGCAGAAACCCTGGCTCGAGCTCCGCCAGGGACTTCAATTCCACGCAGGACCGGACTGCCCGTCTCGTCCCTCAGCCGGCGAAGGAGGGGCTCCAACGCCAAGACATAAAGGAGAGAAGACAGTGGACAACCCTGTCGGACCGACCTAGACAGCGCGAAAGCGCCCGACAGCTTCCCGTTCACCTGTACCACAGCCTTGGGGGAGCGATACAGAAGGCTAATCCAGCGGCTGAAGTCGGGTTTGAATCCGGCGGCCTGCAGGACAGCAGCCAGGTAGCCATGGTCAATCCTATCAAATGCCTTGGACTGATCTAAATTGATCAGCGCGGCCTCATCGTCGTCTTCTACACCCTCTATGATCGTGCGAATCAAGTGCAGGTTGCTCTGAATTGTTCTCCCCTTCACAGAACAAGTCTGATCCGGTTCCAACAGAGACTCGGCAACTAGCTGCAAGCGATTCGTCAGGATCTTGGCCAAAATCTTTAACTCTGTGTTTAGCAGAGTTATGGGCCTGTAGTCATCTAGTTCCCTCCCAACCTTCTTGCCTTTTCTCAACAGCGTGATCACGCCCCTGGTGATCCGACCGGGGATGGACCCCTGCCGAAACCAGTGGTTGAACACGACAGCCAAGAGCGGGACAAAAAGGTGCGACATCCTCAAGTACAATTCATAGGGCAAACCATCCAAACCTGGCGACTTGCCACTGCCGACCTTCTTCAAAGCCACGTAGATTTCGTCCTCCGTAATCTCCCCTTCGCAGCTAGCCGCTTCAGCCGGCAAAAGCCGGGGAAAGTCAGCCAAATAGCTGCGAAACTCCTCGTCACGGAGACCAGGCTCCTTGGTAAATCGGTGCTCGAAATGCTGCCGGAACGCCTCGCACATGTCGTCGGTGGACCTAAGGAGATGTCCCTCCGGGTCGCGTACCTCTCGAATGTACCGGTCGCCGGCATGGCGAATTTCTTCCTTGCGCAGTTCCGCGCCCATGTTCACAGCTTCGGAAGACATCTTGCTTAACTTAGCCCTAATTACCTGACCCATGTAGCGCCCGCTAGTCGAGCGCTCCAGGGCCTCCCTGGCTAAGGCTATTTCTAGGGGATCCCCACCAGCCTCCGCCCGGGCGAAATTAGCACTAAGTGTCTTTGCCTCCGCAGCCTTATCTAGGTTGAGCCGCTGGCTATATTTGGTGGCGAAAGACCTAATGGAGTCCTTAAGGTTAACCCACCACTTACTCCCAATGACTCGCCCAATTAACGCCCTCTGCACTAGTCTTGTCAGCTGGTCACGAAAGTCCCGCCTGTCCAGTAAGGACTGATTGAACTTCCAATAACCAGCCAACCTAGGCCTAAATTCTAACGCCACCCGGGCACAAACGAGTTTGTGGTCCGAGTAGCCTAACCAGTGGAACGTTGGACATTCTAAGAAGTCTATGTCGGCTTCTCTCACTAACATCCTATCCAGGTACGCAGATACCCGGGTAGAAGGCCAACTACGCGTCCACGTCCACATGCTCCCTTCCGGATGATCGACCCGGTATCTATCGACGAGACCAAATTCGCCGATCAGATCAACCAGGCTACGATCACCACTCCACCCGCTAGCGCCCCTTCCTCTATCCCATTTGGGGGTTAGGACGGCATTCCAGTCCCCAACTAAGATTAGCCGTGTTGAATGCACCATGAAGGGCTCCAACAGCCGAAAGAAAGAGACACGCTCACCTTGAACATTGGGCGCATAAACCACAATCAGCCGGAACGACTTGCTTTTCACTGCAATATCGGCCACGATCAGCCGGCCCTCGGCACCGACATGGACAAGGTCAACCCTCGCGTCCAGGGTACGCTTGACCAGCAAAGAAACACCTCTGGCCAGCCGACTCCCATATGCTGAATAGACGACAAAGTCGTTAGACAGCACACACGAGTCGACTTCGCAAACAAAGTGAGTCTCTTGGATCGCGGCCACATCCACGCCGAAGGACAAGAGGTCACGAAGCAGGCGAGCCGCCTTACCCCGATCCCTCAGGCCCTTCGCATTTATACTGGCTATCTTAATAGACATTCTTTAGACCTGTAACGAAAAAACAGAGAAAAACATGCAACAAACGGCTCTACTCGCATACCGGGTAGAAATCTCGGGTAGACGGGACCCCGACGGACTGTCCTAGGGACCCTGTACCAACATCGGACGTAATCCGTCCGTCCAAGACAATACCGCCGACGTCCGTGGGGTACGTAAGTTTTAACACCCTATATAAGCATGGGTGGATCAAAACTGGGAACCTCCCCGAACAATTCTTGGCCATCTTTTTTAACTCCGGTGTGTTTTCTTTCACCATGCACAGTTTTGGGTAAGTCCTCCGGGCTTCAGCAATGTGTTCCCAGACCCTCAGGTTCCCTCCGGTATTGCGGACCAGAGTAATGACCCCTGGGGCCTGGGAAAAGTTTCTTGGGTCCTCAGTGGATAACCCATCCACTGAGGTAAGTTTGAGGAGTGGTCTGAGCAGCTTACGCCGCTGCGACGACACTCAGATGAAATGTTGTCATTAACCTTCATCGCTGCCTCCCCACGCGGGAGGTCTTTATTCTTTTTTGCCCTAGCGGGAGTGGGAGTAGGAGCCGGGGAGGGAGTGGGGGTTGCAGAGCTGATTTTCCTGAGGGGGGTCAAATTCAAGGTTGGGGGCTGGGAAGCTTTACGCGGGGATGCGGGAAGGCTTCTTGCCTTCTCCGCGTAAGAAAGTCTTACGGGCGACACCGGAGCAGACGAACATTTTTCTTTTCGGGACTTTTTGTCCCTGCTTCTGCTCCTTCTCCGGGTTTTAGGGTTGTCTTGTCGCTCTTCCACCTCCTCCTCTCTCCCCCGCTTCAGAGATGCCGATCTCTCCACTTCCATACGTTCTTCCTTTTGCGGGGAAGGACTCCTCTCCTTCCTCTGTTTGGGAGGAGATTTTTTGGGAGGCGTCTCTTTAGGTTTTGCTGGAGCCTTGGCAGGTGATGGCACCTTCACAGGTGAAGGCGTTTTCGGTTTTTTCCTGCTCACCACCTGCCACTCTCCCTCCTTGTTCACTGGTGCCTTTGGTGTTGGTGGTGCTGATGTAGCTGCTGCTGGTGATGCTGGAGTTGCTGGCGCCGGTCCTTCAGGCTTCTTGGTTGGTTGGGCCTTAGGGGCCGGATTCCTGGCCGTACACGCCTTGGCGACGTGCTCCGCGGCCCCGCAGACCCAACAGCAAGGCTTCCTGCCCTCCACTATCACAAAGATAGCACGCTTCCTGCAGGTGAGAATATTAGGTATCTCCTTGATTTGTTGTTTTGACAAGGTCACCTGCAGGACCATATCACCGGTCAGGAAGCCTGCTTTAGAACTTAGAGCGGACACCTCAGCCACCTTCCCGTATTGAGCGAAGAAGGCGCCGATGTGATTTTGGGAAATGTCCATGGGGACGCCATGCAAGGTGATTTTACGCTTGCACATCCCCATGTATTCCGTTTGGATCTGGAGGGTCTTGGTTTCGAGAACCACTCCAGCCAAACGTTTTGCCTCGTCGGCCGTACCCAGCAAGACGTCCCAACTTGCGCTGCTCTGCCTTGCCACCGCCTTAGCCTTGATATTCAGGGCCTTAATAGCTTCTTCGAGGCTGTCTCTGCTGATGCCCATGTATTTCTTGGTCTTCAGATCCTTTGTAATGAGCGTCACAATTCGGGCCTCGATTTCGGCCAACTCGTCGGGCACCGACAGCAGCTCCGTGCCCTTAATATATTCAGCATATTTTTGCCTCTGGTCTTCATAATACTGTTCTCCCTTTAGTGGGACCTTGCCTCCTGTCCAACCGGAGGTCGAAGGTTTGGGAGAAGCTGGAGCTACTACCGGTGCCGGTACTGGTCCGGATCCTGATACTTCTAGAACTGAGGGTGACTCCCGTGGCGGTAATTGCCAGTCACCCTCCTTCCCTCCCACCGAGTCCGTGGTGGGAGGAACGATCACTTCTGGCCTTTCCGCGGCCATGCCTCCTAAGAGGCCGAACACCTGGTAACCTCTTCCGGTTGTTTCGCAGCTATAAGCCACTACTTTGACGCGGCCTGAGCAATGAACTCAGGTGGAATTGATTAACCAGTCGAACCACAAGTACTAGTAAACGCTACTATGGAACAGATACTACACTTTGATCCTACTCAAAAACCACATAACGCAATTTTGGGTAAGAAGATGGCTCGTTTTATTTATTCTGAGCGTACAGAATTGTGGCTCAAGGCCAGAAAAGTGGGAGGGGGAACAAAACTTGGGGTGGTCTTCAGCTACTCTATCTTATACCTAGCTAATCAGATTCACGACCCATACATACGTTACAATGATTCTCATTCACCATAAGAATTTGTCCATCACCACTCATACTTATCAAGCACCAAAATACCGCGGAACATACCGGGAACCTAAAAACGCCCCAAATGTACATAAAAATTTATTGCTATATAC
>JBBBDQ010000859.1:510000-664222 GCA_037127315.1 Ascarosepion bandense | reverse complement strand
ATTAGATCTTCATTTTCTGGATTAGCAATCTTTAGATCTTCCTTATGTAGATTAGCATTCATTAGGTCTTCTTCAACTCTCAATGTAAAAATAAATCCCAAGATGCTGACTTTTTAACATTTTAGTAGTTCAAATCAAAGAAAAAAATAAAATTTTTCATTATTAAATAGGTAAAATATCTTTTATGATATTGTCCTTTATATTGATTACAAATATTGGCATTAATGAAATTAAACTGTCTGCTTATACAAGAGAAGAAAATTGTTGGTTGGAAGAATAATATTTGTAGATTAGAATTCATTAGGTCTTCATTTTGTAGATTAGCATTCATTATATCTTCATTTTGTAGATTATCATTCATTAGGTCTTCTTCTAGTCACAATATAAAAATAAGTCAAATGATTTTGACTTTTTATCATTTTAGTAGTTCGAATCAAAGAAAGAATCAGATTTTTCATAATTGTTATTATCCTCTATATTGATTACAAATATTGGCATTAATTAACTGGTCTACTGGTAAAAGAGAAAAATATTGTTGGTGGGAGAATGGTTTTTGTAGTTTAGAATTCATTAGGTCTTCATTTTGTAGATTAACATTTATTAGTTCTTCATTTTGCAGATTAGCATTCGTTATGCCTCCATTTTGTAAATTAACATTCATTAGACCTACTTTTTGTAGATTAGCATTCAATAGGTCTTCTTCAATTCACAATATAAATATAAATCCCAAGATTCTGACTTTTTATCATTTTAGTAGTTCGAATCAAAGAAAAAATAAGATTTTTCATTATTAAATAGTTGAAATATTTTTATGTTATTATCGTTTATATTGATTACAAATATTGATTAACTGGTCTACTGGTAAAAGAGAAGAAAATTGTTGGTGGGAGAATATTTTTTGTAGTTTCGAATTCATTAGGATTTAATTTTGCAGATTAGGATTCATTATGTCTCTATTTTGTAGATTAGCATTCATTTGATCTTCCTTTTGTAGGTTAGCATTCATTAGGTCTTCTTCAAGTCTCAATATAAAAATAAATCCCAAGATTCTGATTTTAATCATTTTAGTAGTTCGAATCAAAGAAAAAATACGACTTTTCATTATTAAATACGTAAAATGTCTTTTTATGTTATTATCCTTTATATTGATTACAAATATTGGCAATAATAAACTGGTCTCCTGGTAAAGAAATGAAAATTGTTGGTGGGAGAATAATTTTTGTTGTTTAGAATTCATTAGGTCTTCATTTTTTAGATTAACATTCATTAGAACCTCATTTTGCAGTTTAGCATTCATTAGTTGTTCTTCAAGTCACAATATAAAAATAAATCCCAAGATTCTGTATTTTTATCATTTTAGTAGTTCGATTCAAAGAAAATTAAGATTTTTCATTATTAAATAGGTAAAATATCTTTTATGTTATTATCCTTTATATTGATTACAAATATTGGCATTAATTAACTGGTCTACTGGTAAAAGTGAAGAAAATTGTTTTTGGGAGAATACTTTTTGTAGTTTAGAATTCATTAGGTCTTCATTTTTTAGATTAACATTCATTAGAACCTCATTTTGCAGTTTAGCATTCATTAGTTGTTCTTCAAGTCACAATATAAAAATAAATCCCAAGATTCTGTATTTTTATCATTTTAGTAGTTCGATTCAAAGAAAATTAAGATTTTTCATTATTAAATAGGTAAAATATCTTTTATGTTATTATCCTTTATATTGATTACAAATATTGGCATTAATTAACTGGTCTACTGGTAAAAGTGAAGAAAATTGTTTTTGGGAGAATACTTTTTGTAGTTTAGAATTCATTAGGTCTTCATTTTGCAGATTAGCATTCATTATGTCTCCATTTTGTAGATTAGCATTAATTAGACCTTCATTTTGTAAATTAGCATTCATTATGACTCCATTTTGTAGATTAGGATTCATTAGGCCTACTTTTTGTAGATTTACATTCAATAGGTCTTTTTCAATTCGCAATATAGTCCCAAGATTCTGACTTTTTATCATTTTAGTAGTTCGAGTCAAAGAAAGAATCAGATTTTTCATTATTAAATAGGTAAAATATCTTTTATGTTATTATCCTTTATATTGATTACAAATATTGGCAGTAATTAAATGGTCTACTGGTAAAAGAGAAGAAAAATGTTGATGGGAGAATAATTTTTGTAGTTTAGAATTCATTAGGTCTTCATTTTGTAGATTAACATTCATTAAGTCTTCATTTTGTAGATTAGCTTCAAGTCTCAATATAAAAATAGATCTCAAGATTCTGACTTTTTATCATTTTAGTAGTTCGAATCAAAGAAAGAATCAGATTTTTCATTATTAAATAGGTAAAATATCTTTTATGTTATTATCCTTTATATTGATTACATATATCGATTAACTGGTCTACTGCTAAAAGACAAGAAGATTGTTGGTGGGAGAATCATTTTTGTACTTTATAATTCAATAAATCTTCATTTTGTTGATTAACATTCATTAGGTCTTCATTTTGTAGATTATCATTCATTAGGTCTTCTTCTAGTCACAATATTAAAATAAATCCCATGATTCTGATTTTTATCATTTTAGTAGGTCGAATCAAAGAAAGAATCAGATTTTTCATTATTAAATAGGTTAAAATATCTTTTATGCTATTATCCTTTATATTGATTACAAATATTGGCATTACTTAACTGGTCTACTGGTAAAAGTGAAAAAAATTGTTTGTGGGAGAATAATTTTTGTTGTTTAGAATTCATCAGATCTTCATTTTGCAGATTAGCATTCATTATTTCTCCATTTTGTAGATTAGCATTAATTAGATCTTCATTTTGTAGTTTTGAATTCATTAGGTCTTCATTTTGTAAATTAACATTCATTAGATCTTCATTTTGCAGGTTAGCATTCATTATGTCTCCATTTTGTAGATTAGCATTCATTAGATCTTCATTTTGTAGATTAGCATTCATTAGGTTTTCTTCCAGTCTCAATATAAAAATAAATCTCAAGATTCTAATTTTTTTCATTTTAGTAGTTCGAATTAAAGACAAAAATAAGATTTTTTCATTTCTATATAGGTAAAAGCTCTTTTATGTTATTATTCTTTATATTGATTACATATATTGGCATTAATTAAATTAACTGGTCTGCTTATACAAGAGAAGAACCTTGTCAGTTGGAAGAATAATATTTGTATATTAGAATTCATTAGGTTTTCATTTTGTAGATTAGCATTCATTAACTCTCCATTTTGTAGATTAGCCTTCATTATACCTATATTTTGTAGTTTAGCATTCATTAGGTCTTCTTCAAGTCTGAATACAAAAATAAATCCCAAGATTCTAACTTTTTATCATTTTAGTAGTTCGAATCAAAGAAAAAATAAGATTTTTCATTATTAAGAGGTAAAATATCTTTTATGTTATTATCCTTTATATTTATTACATATATTGGTATTAATTAAATTAATTGGTCTGCTTATACAAGAGAAGAAAATTGTTGGTTGGAAGAATAATATTTGTAGATTAGAATTCATTAGGTCTGCATTTTGTAGGTAAGCATTCATGAAGTCTTCATTTTGTAGAGTAGCATTCATTAGGTCTTTTTCAAGTCACAATGTAAAAATAAATCCTATGATTCTAGCTTTTTATCATTTTAGTAGTTCGAATCAAAAAAAGAATCAGATTTTTCATTATTAAATAGGTAAAATATCTTTTATGTTATTATCCTTTATATTGATTACAAATATTGTCATTAATTATGTGGTCTACTGTTAAAAGAGAAGAAAATTTTGGTGGGAGAATAATTTTTGTAGTTTAGAATTCATTACGTCTTCATTTTGTAGATTAACATTCATTAGATCTTTATTTTGCAGATTAGCATTCATTACATCTCCATTTTCTAGATTAGCATTCATTAGACATACTTTTTGTAGATTAGCATTCAATAGGTCTTCTTCAAGTCACAATATAAATATAAATCCCAAAATTCTAACTTTTTATCATTCTAAAGTTCGAATAAAAGAAAATATAAGATTTTTCATTATTAAATAGTTAAAAAAATTTTATGTTATTATCGTTTATATTGATGACACATATTGATTAACTGGTCTACTGGTAAAAGAGAAGAAAATTGTTGGTGGGAAAACATTTTTTGTAGTTTCGAATTCATTAGGTCTTCATTTTGCAGATTAGCATTCATTATATCTCCATTTAGTCGATTAGTATTCATGAGATCTTCATTTTGTAGATTAGCATTCATTAGTTCTTCTTCAAGTCACAATATAAAAATAAATCCCAAGATTCTGTCTTTTTATCATTTCAGTAGTTCGAATCAAAGAAAAAATAAGATTTTTCATTATTAAATAGGTAAAATATCTTTTTTGTTATTATCCTTTATATTGATTACAAATATTGGCATTAATTAAATTTAACTGGTCTGCTTATACAAGAGAAGAAAATTGTTGGTTGGAAGAATAATATTTGTAGATTAGAATTCATTAGGTCTTCATTTTCTAGATTAGCATTCATTATATCTTCATTTTGTAGATTATCATTCATTTGGTCTTCTTCAAGTCTCAATATAAAAATAAATCCCAAGATTCTGCTTTTTATCATTTTAGTAGTTCGAATCAAAGAAAGAATCAGATTTTTCATTATTAAATAGGTAAAATATCTTTTATGCTATTATCCACTATATTGATTACAAATATTGACATTAATTAACTGGTCAACTGGTAAAAGAGAAGAAAAATGTTGGTGGGAGAATACTTTTTGTAGTTTAGAATTCATTAGGTCTTCATTTTGTAGATTAACATTCATTATGTCTCCATTTTGTTGATTAGCTTTCATTAGATCTTCATTTTGTAGATTAGCATTCATTAAGTCTTCTTCAAGTCACAATATAACAATAAATCCCAAGATTCTGACTTTTTATCGTGTTAGTAGTTCGAATCTGTTCATCATAGAAATTTAGTGTCCAATCAATCCCTGGATGGATATCACATTTCAATCCATCACTCATTTCTTTATTTACATTATTTATATTCATACTATTGTCCTCATCTTTTTTGTTATGACATTTTTGCCATTGTGCTTTCTGGCCTTCCTCAGGTGTGACCTACAGGATTTCTGAACTGAACCCTTTGTTTACTACAGAGGTAGACTATAGGATGCCAATCGTATATGATCCAACAATTAACTGAAACACAAGAAGTTAATTTGCACACCCACAAAAATGGATCAGAATGACTGAAAACATTTTGAAAAAAACCAGACCCAGGCAAATTTCACAAGCCAATGTGAAAATTAAGATTCTGGATTCTGACTGGATAGAAAATAGCAAATTGAACTATGACCCCGACCAAATTTTTTAACCCCTAAAAAATAGGTATGTGGTTTGAGCCAATCACATGACCTGATCTAAGGACTTATCCACGTCTCTTGATCAGTCAAAGATGAGAGCAGGGATATGATAAGAACCTCATCACAAAGTAAGGGAGAAATTTCAAGAACCTGTTATGTCTCATTGACATACATTCGTTCTTCCTATCCTGCCTATTTTCCTTTCTTCATTTTCACTCACACAGCCATCAACAAAACAACAACAAGTCTTTAACTGACTCCTAAAAATTAACTTCAATAAGTACCATTTTTTTTTTATTGCTTCACCTTCCTTTTCACTTTCTTGCCAGCTATAAAAAAAGGAAAGGAACACAGACTTTATTAGTAACCTGTTAATCTTTCTTCATACACATTCTGCTACTTACTACTATTTCTTTAGAACACTTAACTATGTACATTTTCTCTTTGTACATTTAACTCTTACAAATTAATTAACTCTGTACATTTTCTATTTAAATATTCTACTTCTTACAAATTTTTTATTCTGTTCACTTAATAATAAATTCACTTATTTTACAAACAAAACACTTTTATTCTTTCAACCTTCTGATATTTTAAATTGTGGGGACTTCGGTTGTGTTTGGCACAAGGCCAATGTGTTAAACATAGCTGAGGCCTCTACAAGACCCAGTTTACTACAGTAAATTGTCCTATAGAACACTTCCCACATGTGGAATTCCCTTTCATATACTTGCTTCCCCGATAGCTACAATCTCCAGGAATTTAAATGTAAGGTCAATAGACATCTCCTATCTCACTAACTTGCACCCATTTTCTCAAGCTCTTTTTTTCATCTACACCACCCCAATTCTTGGTAATCTCATCCGTCTATTACCCTCCTTCTGAGATTTCCTATAACTAACCCCTCTTTCTCATCACTTTTTCCTGTGTAAAAATGTAGAATGCCTTGCTTGGGTTGAGATGATTTTTTAAAAAAAATAGATAAAATAAAGTGTTCAGTTCAGAAGAAATCCCTGTAGGTTACTCAGATTAATATAAGCCAGAGGAAGGTCAGAGGGCACAATGGCTGAAAGGTTGTTATAACAAAAACAAAAATGAGGGAACTAGTCTGAATAGAAATAGTGTAAATAAAAAGGAATACTACAAGAAACATTATTTTAAATTTAGGGATCCAACATTTATTTTAGTTTACCTTTTTTCATTATTTTTATAATGCAAAAGAGTAAAAATACAATTTGTCTTAGCAGATGAAAATATTGGTTTGTGAATTTGGTGATATAGGAATTGTGAGTTCAATCCCTGGGCTGGGTAGTACATACTTGCATTCAGTGGAAATGGGTGAGCAATAAGTGAGCAATCCTAAATAAAAGAAGACTTAGATGATATCCCTAGACATGAACAGTGGAACCAAAACAGTTTACCCCTAGAATATTTGTCTCTACTTCTGAGATGAAGTAGTATTTACATTATTCAGACTGTTGTTTTCATCTTTATTGCCATACTAGCAGTATAGCCCAGCGTTGCTCGGGTGTAATGAAAGCTTTAAAACTAATCCATGGTCCTGGAGCTCAGACACTTTGGACATTGGCATGAAAGACTAAAAAGCAATAGTTGTTTCCAGTTAAAGTGAAACCGTAGACTGAAAGAAAAATCAATGGATGTAAGTCAAATTTTGATTTCCTGGTATCGATATCAAATTTTCTGCACTATTGTAAGAACTGCAACCTTGAAACTTCTGAATATCATTTCTGATGTCTTTGTCTATGAGTGTATGAAATTTGATTAAAATCAGACCACTCCTTCTATAACTTGATTTTTTCGATTATCGATTTTTGATATTTATCGCGGGTACCTCAACACAAAACCTAGCTAAGAACACTCACGGATGCTTATTGTACAACTGTGTAAATTTTCAAGAAAATTGGTTCAGCCATTTCGGAGTCTATAGGTAATGGATATACACACACACACACACACACACACAGACAAAGTTCCATTTATAAATAAGTTTAGATTTATATTCATGACATTCTTCAGGTGGTTTAAATTTGAACCGAACCTTTTATTTCAATCACTAGATTATATTGTTCTTGATCCATGAGCCATTCCACTTCCGAATCTCTTATTTTTCTTCCTTTAACTCAACTCTCAAAGTTATTTGTTCACTACTGCTGTAGCCAGGTATTGAACTCACAACTCTTTGGGTTCAATCATTGAATGTAACCAATGCATTTATCTACTGGACCATGTGTCCTTGAGAGTTGTGAGTTCAATACCTAGCTACAGCAGTAGTGTACAAATAACTTAGAGAGTTGAGTTAAAGGGAGATAACTAAGACATCTGGAAGTGGCATGGCTCATGGATTGAGAACAATATATCTCAGTGATTGAAATAAAGGGTTTTGTTCAAATTCTAATCATCTGAAGAAGTTCAGACCATACAACGGTTAAATCATTGTGAACGTGAATATGGCAATAAAGATGAAAACAACAGAGCACCCCTGGATTTTATTTTTTTGTTTTGTTTTTTGTTTTTTTGTTTTTTTACAAAGTCCAGGGGCTACTAAAGGTGGAGAATTACATTAGGAGGCAATTTTTACAATTAGGAGTGGGAGATAAGGGTTAACCCTAGCCTTGAATATTTTGAGACTGTAGTGATTGGGTAAATATCCTCTTGGGAGTTAGTTCCACAAAGCAGTGATTCACAGTAAAAAAAATGTTTGAGGGAAACTTACTTCTCACCCATTGAATACAGAGGGAATTAGGGTGGTTTGCTACGATTTAAGTGGCATGCTGAGTTCTTGCTGTAAAAGTTTGAATTCGCAGGACCAGAGAATGTAGTCTGTGTGAGCACTTCCCATAGAAGTATCAATAAAACAGAGAGAGGTTGGAAGATAGTTAATAATTTGTCACCCACAAGAACTTAGAGATGCTTTTGGTCTCTATCAAGGCTGAAGAGTGAGGTCTATTAAATAAAATGTTCAGTTTGGAATTCCCGGCGGACCTGAAGCAGAATACCACCACGTTTAATTTTGTTGGCACTTCAGGTCAGACAAATTCCCTGTAGGCTACCCAGATCAATATACACCTGATGAAGGCTGGAGATCACAACAACTGAAATGTTGCAATAAAAACAGCCAAAATGAGGACAATAGTTTGATTATAAATAGTGTAAATAATGATAACTTTTTATTCCAGATATTAAGATTGAAACATTTTTCTTTGCTCCTAATGAAATTCTTCTGTTCAAAAGCACCTTACTTAGCTTTTGCAATGCTTCTTTTGCCAGTCCAACGTATACTTCAGATCTCAGTGTCATATTTTCTGTTAAAACACTTCCCAGATATTTAAACTGCTGCATCTGCTTGACTTCTTAAAGTGTCATCTGTCATCATTATCATCATCAGTCCCACGAACGGCTATGAGGATAGTGTCACTACATAGCTGAGCACCTGACCAGTTCCCTTGGAGTCAAAAGTTGAAGAAGTATTCCTTTATGCAAGTAGATCTAGAAAAGTTTATCCTTCTCCAAGTTAAACCACAGCCATTCTCCTCCAACTTGAAGTCCTATCTAGAATACAGCATACATGTGGCCATTGGTTTCATCAGGGAAAACTTCCACCATGGCTATTGACTTCAGTCTAAGAAACCCGACACCCAACAAAGTTATGTTATTACAATACTGGCTGCATACATAGTTAAAGGGCCTGGTCTACCCCACTGTGCTAGATGATCCTACTGGAACTCATGTCTGAAGGGTTAAGGTGTATCTTTCTACCTTTGGATACAGCATATTTTAAGTCTTTTCAGATTATAGTGAAATTGGGTCTACAGCTGCCAATAAATGTTAATGAATGTTAATGACCATTAATTAATTTTTTTCACTAAATGACTTTTAATGAATGTTAATGAATCTTCTTACATTGTTAATAGCACTCTTAATAACACTCTTTGAATATTTGTGAATCTTTTTGTTGAATGACTCTTAATGTTATCGATACTGCTTAGAATATCAATGTCACTTCTCAGTGAATAATTTCAATGAATGTTAATAACACTTGGAATGTTGATGAATCATAATGAATGCTGATGAACCTTTTTTAAGTCTGAATAATTTTTATGAATATTAATGAATTGTTTCAATGAATGTCAATTAATGCAAATAACTCTGCTCAAGATGTTCTTCAACCATTCTCAATGAATGTCAATGACTCGTCTTAATGAATAAAGTTAACTTTTCTCAATAGACGACACTTTTGGAATGTTAAATGCTCTGTGAATAACTCTTAATAAATATTAAAGACTCATTTATTTCAATAACTCTTAGAATATAAAACACAATTCAGGGCAGTCTTATTGGTACTGAGCTAACAGTAAGGGGAATATGAGGAGCCATTTGTGCTGTTCTACAGAAATCAATATAGAAACATGCAAAAATATGATATTATAGATAGATAGATAGATATGAACACGTTGAAATTTGATAGATAGATAGATAGATAGATATGAATGCGTTGAAATTTGATAGATAGATAGATAGATAGATAGATAGAACACGTTGAAATTTGATAGATAGATAGATAGATAGATAGATAGATATGAATGCGTTGAAATTTGATAGATAGATAGATAGATATGAATGCGTTGAAATTTGATAGATAGATAGATAGATAGATATGAACACGTTGAAATTTGATAGATAGATAGATAGATAGATAGATATGAACGCGTTGAAATTTGATAGATAGATAGATATGAATGCGTTGAAATTTGATAGATAGATAGATAGATAGATAGATAGATATGAATGCGTTGAAATTTGATAGATAGATAGATAGATATGAACGCGTTGAAATTTGATAGATAGATAGATAGATAGATCCGAGTTCAAATTCCAGTTGAATTCGTTGCATTCACTTATGCACAAATACCCTTAGGAAAGGTATTAATCTGTCTATTCCTTTCAGCTATCGGTTAAATAGCAGGACAGATTGGGTTCTATAGCCGTGGCTGGCAACCAGTCTATCACAGAAAGCAATGTCAACCTATTGCAGGATAATCTTCTGCCCAGTCAGTCATGTCTATTTTGAGACATGATTTCCCAAGTGTGTATCATGTATGGCACTTAACTGACTGACTGACTGAATATAATAGTTGAAAACATGATTAAGGCTTCTACTGGGTATAAAGTGAGGGATCAGTTTTATATTGTTATGAAGTAATAAACTGATCCCCCACTAATTACTACTTAATAATATAATACATCTCTTCCTCCTCTAGCTATGAGTCATATAACAGGACAGATTGGATTCTATAGCCTTGGCTGGCAACCAGTCTACCGCAGAAAGCAATGGCAACCTATTGCAGGATAATCTTCTGCCCAGTCATTCATGTCTCTTTCGAGACATGATCACCCAAGTGTGTATCATGTATGGCACTTAACTGACTGAGATAGATTATGTTCTTCTTTTTTCTATGTGCCATATCCCTTCAGGATGTAGAGGATCATGGCCTTTCACATCTCCCTGTCCCTTGTAGCTCTTAACACCCCTTCTCCTGTTACCTTCAAAACCCTGCTCCCCCTTTCATCTGCTCAAGTTTATCAGTGAACTTTATATCTGTAAACTTTGAATTGCCATAAATGTTTATTGAAAAGTTAGTGGTGTGGCTTTCTGGTGCCTTTTCTCTGGTTTTAAATTCAAAATTGCCCTACCAAAACTACAGATCCCAGTTCACCGTACTATTTTACCAACATCCTCAGCTAGAATTTGTAACTTACACCTTGAACTTTTTCTCTCACTGACAACCATGCGTTCTGTCTTCTTACAATTGATGGTTAGTCCTTTCTTCTTGCTTTCTTCTACTATCCTGTGTGCTCCTTCTGAGTCAACCATCAGCAGTGTCATGTGTATATCTTATAGTGTTAAGATTACACTCACAAATAAGAAATCTTAGTAGGGTCTCCAGTTCCCTTAGTATAGCATTGTTGAATATATCTGGAGAGATGTTCTATCCTTGTCTCATGTGTCTTTTATTAAGTTTCAGGTATGACAATAAACTACACCTGGCAACAAGGCCTCTGATTATGAGATTAGAGGTTTTGAGGAGTGTGGAACCACCTCTTAATTGCTGTTGTTCCCAGACTCACCCTAACCTAGGGTGATAGCACCTGTAAGGGTCCCAGCTATGGACAAATAGTTAAATCACAATCAAAAATAAATCTGTGTGGAGAAAGGTAGACTGAACTCTAACCTTGGTAGATAATCTTCCTAAAGATGGTGTCTCAATAAAAACACTGAGTTTTTTTTGGTATGAGTAAGGGCATACAGCTGTAAAACTTGCTCCAGGTTCCATGTGACTATGTAAAACATGGACCCAGCTTACCAAAAAACGATTTAAGGAAGTTGAGATTATATCTATGCCTTTTTTTTTTTTTTAATCATCTCACCCCAAGCAAGGCATTCCACTGCCACTATTGCACATGGGGCTACATAGGGGAAAGTAAAGAGAAGGAGTGGTTAGACATAGGGAATGTCAGGAGGAAGGTGAGAGATGAGTAAGGATACGGAGGATGAGGGTTGGGCAGATGGGAAGAGTGTTTGATAGAATGGGAGCAGGTTAGTGTGTTAGGAGGTGTCTATTGACCTTACATTTAAACTCCTGGAGATTGTAGCCGTCAAGGAAGCAATCGTGTGGAAGGGAATTCCAGTCGGGAAGTGAAAAATTACACTCACAAATTAATTTAATTAATTAAAACTTAATTTGCCTTACACAAAATTAGGTGGCCTGGAAAAGAGCCATCAAGAAAAATCTGTCCAACCCATGCGAGTTTGAAAACAGACATTAAACGACGATGATGATGGATGTACTTAATATTTTCTATCAGCATACAGAAAGTTTGCTCCCAGTATAACTTATGGATTATTCTAACATCTTTTCCAAATATATTGAGTTTTTGGCAAAATTGAACCTTCATGCCCACAAAAAAAAAAAATACCAGAGTGTCAAAAGGCGGCTTTTCTTTTGACATCCCGATTATTTTAACAACCTTGCTCCTTTGCAATGTTTATTGTTTTAAAAATCAATGATTAGAATCATAATAAAATCTAAGCATATGATGAAAGTGAATTTATATCTTATTTTTGTTCTTAAGAATAGGCAACAAAAATATTAAACAGGATTAGATTGTTTCCTTCGAAAAATAAATTCGTATTTACAACATTCTAAAAACTAATTCAATTGTACAAATACAAAGGCATTACAATATTTATCAGTTACCAATTTATAAAGGAATATAAAACAATTTTTTATTCATAAATTTATAAACATTTCCTAAATTATTAAAATATGTGAACCAACTATAAGGAACTCTTTATTATTTATCATTTTATAAAATTTGAATTGACAAGCAATTGGCCAATGTTTTACCAACAATTTCAATAAACAATAAATAATGCAAATAAACAATTTAATAAATAAGTAAACAGTATTTAATATTCCCTTTCATCACATGTTTTGGTTTTATTACATTTCTGATAATTGCTTTTTAAAAACTAAACATTGCAGTGAAGTGAAGTTTGTTAAAATAATAGAAATGTCAAGGGGAAAAACTGTTCTTTTGAGGCATCAAAGTTCATGTTTGCCAAGTTTTCTTAATCTAAACTTATTTATAAATGAAACTTTGTGTGTGTGTGTGTCTCTGTGTGTGTCTGTCTGTGTGTGTGTGTGTGTCTGTGTATCCGTTAGACTCCAAAACGGCTGAACCAATTTTCTTGAAAATTTACACAGTTGTACTATAAACGTCTGCGAATGTTCTTAGCTAGGTTTTGTGTCGAGGTACCCCCGATAAATATTGAAAATTGATAATATCGGGTTATAGAAGGAGTGGTCCGATTTTAATCAAATTTCATACACTCATAGACAAAGACATAAGAAATGATATTCAGAAGTTTCAAGGCTGCAGTTCTTACAATAGTGCAGAAAATTTGATATCGATACCAGGAAATCAAAATTTGAATTACATCCATTCATTTTTCTTTCAGTCTACGGTTTCGCTTTAACTGGAAACAACTATTGCTTTTTAGTCTTTCATGCCAATGTCCAAAGTGTCTGAGCTCCAGGACTATGGATTAATTTTAAAGCTTTCATTACACCCAAGCAATGCCGGACTATACTGCTAGTAGTTCAAATAAATCTTTGTGTGTAAAAGGTAAAAATCATCTCAAAAACATGTCTACATGTGATGAGTAAAGCTTGTGAGTCATTTTCTTCATTCTTTCTTTTTATTTTTTCTAATTTGACATGGAAAAAGTATTTAAACTTTCTGTTTGATTTTAGTTATCAATTAAAATTCAGTAAATATTGATTTTTGGGGAGACAGCAAACATCTTAATCAGGTAAAGGCTAACTGGCAGGAGATGCAGAAATTGATCCCTTGGATGTAACAGCCAAATTCCTCGAGGGAGTAACTGACATAGATTTTTTATTTCTAGTGGAAGAGAGTCTACAACCTCCAGGAATTTAAATGCAATGTCAATACTCATCTATTAACCACTTGACTCTAGTTCTTTCACAACTCCGTATATCCTTTCCTTTCTCTCCACCTAGCCCCCTGCATATCAGTGGCATTACCGCCTTGCTTGGGGTGAAATGATTTAAAAAAAAGAAAAAGTCATATCTTTTTTGCATGATCTGTCTTTCAAATCAATAATTAAGACCACAGCAGAGCAGTCACATAAACCGATTTTCATTAATTACAATCTAAATAGCAATGCAAATAATATGTCAGTTGATTGAGGCACAACCAAAAATCTCAATGATGAGGGCCTGGTAGCTGATCTCTCTTCTTGTATTTTCTTCCTTGAATATCTGCTAGGACTCAAGTTGACACAAATCTCAAATATATGATCCATCACTAAAGATGCTTGAAAGAGACATGACTGACTGGGCTGAAGATTTTCCTGCAGTAGGTTGCCATTACTTTCTGTGGTGGACCGGTTGCCAACCAAGGTTATACCAATCTGTCCTGATATTTAACCCATAGCTGGAGGGAGAAAATACATATTAATACATTTCTCATTCTCTAAATAAATGCAACAAATTCGACTGGAAATCAAACTCAACTCTCCGATCTCCAATTCAAATTCCAGTAAAGTTTATTGCATTCACTTACATGCAAATATAGTGACACTATTTACAATATTCAGACTACTGTCTTCATCTTCATTGCCATTTATTATGATCACTGGGGTATATCATTCTCGTTCTTGTGAGCCACTTAAGGTAATTATGAGTTATCTGCCTTTAACCCAACTCTCAATTTGGTTAATCACATATATGTGTGTGTGTGTGTGTGTTAAATTGCAGAATGAGTATTTGTACCTTCTTTCTTGAGTATCTGCTGGGACTCAAGTTCACACAAATCTCAAATATATGATCCATCTTTGAAGATTCTCAAAAAGCAGTCAGTTTGTTATAGGTGTGGTTCTAGTCAGTACCTGACTCCACATGCTATGCTGTAGCTTTACGAGAGCCAGATTAGCTAAAGAATCGAAGACTGACACAATAGCAGGGCTGCAGCTGACTAATCCTCACTTTCCAGCCTCAGCAAAGCAACTATACAGTTTTGTGGATGATGAATTATTTCCAGACTTTTTCACACAAATAAAATGTTACAAATCTATCACTACACTATATTCATGACAGACAAGTTACATTTTTAGTTTCACCAATTCAAACATTTACAGTGAGGACATTGACACAATATTGTGAGGGAAACCATCTTCTCTCATCTGAAGCCTCTTTCCCATAGATGCAACATTGCAAGCCTTTCTCTTCTCTATTGCTATTTCCATGGTAAATGTTCAGATCAGCTCCGTTCTTTAGTTCAATCAGTTGAGACCCTTACAGCAAGGACATTTACACAGTGATGTGAGGGAAGCCATATTCTCCAAACGGTGGCCTCTCTCCCTTAGAGGCCACACTGCAAGCCTTTCTCTTCTCTATTGCTATTTCCACTGCAAATATTCAGATCAGCTCCGT
This sequence comes from Ascarosepion bandense, assembly GCA_037127315.1. Classification (NCBI taxonomy): domain Eukaryota; kingdom Metazoa; phylum Mollusca; class Cephalopoda; order Sepiida; family Sepiidae; genus Ascarosepion; species Ascarosepion bandense. The sequence continues at coordinate 648,821 of JBBBDQ010000859.1, read as the reverse complement.
TCTTTAGTTCTACCAGTTGAAGCCCTTACACCTAGGACATTTACATGGTCATGTGAAGGAAGCTATATTCTCCAAACGGTGGCCTCTCTCCCTTAGAGGCCACATTGCAAGCATTTCTCTTCTCCATTGCTATTTCCATTGCAAATGTTCAGATTAGCTTCATTTTTTAGTTCCACCAGTTGAAACCCTTACAGCCAGGACATTTACACAGTCATGTGAGGGAAGCCATATTCTCCAAATGGTCTCTTTCCCATAGATGCAACATTGCAAGCCTTTCTCTTCTCTATTGCTATTTCCATGGCAAATGTTCAGATCATCTCCATTCTTTAGTTCCACCAATTGAGACCCTTACAGCCAGGACATTTACACAGTCATATGAGGGAAGCTATATTCTCCAAATGGTGGCCTCTTAGATGCAACATTGTAAGCCTTTTTTTACCTTACAGCTATTTCCATGGCAACATCTTTAGTTTCACCTGTCCAGACCTTTACAGCAAGGATATTTACACAGACTTTTGAGGGAAGCCATATTCTCCAATCTGCAGCTTTTCTCCCACTGATGCAACATTGCAAGCCTTTTTCTACTTTATTGCTATTTCTATGAGAAATATTCAGATGTTCTCCATTCTTTTAGTTTCACCAGTTTAACAGCTAGGCCACACCAAGCCATATACATATTTGACATAGGGTTAAATCATCCTCATTTACTTTGTATTCAATTGGAAAGAAAATAGTTCCATTCATGCAGCTTCTTCTCAAGAACAGCTGCTTTAGGGAACAGACTCCCTTGTATTTACATTATTCAGACTATTGTCCTCATCTTTGTTGCCATTTGTACAATGTTTTGACCGTTGTACACTCCGGCCTTCTTCAGGTGCTAGGAATTTTGAACCAAACCCTTTATTACGATCACTGGGGTATACGAACTCCATTCCTTGCCTAATGTCTCTTCCGGTAGTCATGAGTTATCTCCCTCTAATCCTGTAAGTTACTTGTTCACCACTGCTGTAGCCTGATATTGAACTCACAACTCTTTGGGTCAAGTCACAGGAACTAACAAAAGATGAGGACAATAGTCCAAATAATGTAAATACTACATCATCTCAGAAATATAGACAAAGACTCCCTTGTATTTATGGAAAATTTAGTAAAAAGAAAAAATGTATTTTCATTTCTAAACACTGGCAAACACATCATTCTGTAAAAGAAGTGGATTAGTGTTGCTGGTTTAGATGTGTTTTTATGAGTGCAGGATGCATGTTCATCACTGACAGAAATGTATAGCCAATGGTGATGACTATATGAAAAAAATAAGTCTTTATAAATAAAAATTTGCTCCGGCTGTTTTAGCTAAAGTTTAAAAAATTACTGTTTTCTACAAACAGTAGTTTATGTCTAATATCTTTAATGACCAAAGAGGAATAGGCGTTGCTACTGACATTATAATAAGAAAAAAAAATCCTTTCAAAAATTACTGTTTTCTACAAGCAGTAGTTTATGTATAATATCTTTTTTTTTACCGCGAGGTTGTAAAAAATACCAGGTTGGGAAACTGGCACGGGATATCCTTCTCTCAATGAGGGTGAATGGGCCTCTCTTAAGCCATGATTGGCAACCCATCTAGTGATGGTGTCACAATAAAAACACCTTTGGTAGCTCTAGCAAAGCTTCATTCAGCTACTCACAAGATTTTAAATCTCAGCCAAGGCCGCAGAATGATGATGATGAAAGTTGGTTTATGGGTGGGATTTTTTTTTAATCCTTTCACCCAAGCAAGATGTCACTAGTACGCAGGGGGTTACATGGCGTAAAAGTGAGAAAAAAACTGAGAATAAAGAGGATTGAAGAAAGGACGAAAGATGCATAGGATTGAAAAAAATAAAAAAAGGGTGATTGATGTTGCATTTAAATTTTTGAAGATTGTAGTTATCAGGGAAGCAAGTAAATAGAAGAAACTTCCGCAGGTGGGAAGTGTGAAAAAAGAAATTGTTGAAGTCATAGTGGCTGTTGCATTTAGCTATTTTAACAGTGAAAGGGTGGGACCTAGATGCCAATCTAGTCATCATCATTTATCCATCACACCCAGATGGTGCATAGGGCAGCAACTTTTTTGTTGCTGTTTCTGTAACAAACTGTTTTTTATGGGGCAGGGTTGTTAGCCCTGCACCCAACCCCCAAACCGGGAAGACCGGTGGACCATTCTTGGTCCTTACGTTTACAGCACCTGGTATTCCCAAATGGTCACCCATTTAAGTACTGATCAGGCTCAATGTTGCTTAACTTCGGTGATAGGACGGGAATTGGTGTATTCAACATGATATAGCCGTAAGCTATACCAATCTAGTAGAACACTTAAATTCATATAGTTAAGGCACCAGAGACAAAAGCTCGTCAGAGCAGTTACCATGAAAACATTTGTAGAAAAAACAGAGAGATGCCCTGCCACATTGGTGAGAAAGTGACTGCATTTGAGATGCTGAGTCAGGATCAATTACATTGCAGATACTTCTTTACATTTTGTCAAGAACCTCAAGATGAATAGCACCAGACTAGATATGGCAACAGTATTCAACAGAAGAGGTGAAGATTTGTAAACGTGGAAGATGGACTCTAACAAGAACGATTTTCTGGCCTGAGACAGTGATTCAACTTTCTTTGCAGTAAATGCAGATATTTATTCAATGTTGTCACTCCACTTCAAGTCATTGAAAAAATCCAACAGAGAATCTGTAATGTGATCAATCCTGACTTGGCAGTACAGATACAGTCACTTTCTCACCGGCGCAATCTGGCTTCCCTGTGTCTCTTCTACAAGTACTTTCATGGCTTCTGCTCCAATGAACTTAGCTTACTGGTGCCCCCTATATATGAATTTGCTTGACCCACAAGATTAGCAACTAGGTCCCACCCATTTACTGTGAAACCAATAAAATGTTAACACAAATTCTACTCCATCAGTTTCTTTTCTCGCACTTCTTGCCTGTGGAATTCCCTTCCATTTGCTTTATTATCTATCTATCTATCTATCTATCTTTAAATGTAAAGTCAATCATCATCTCCTACCTCACTAACCTGCATCCTCTCTCTCATGCTCCTTTCTCCGTCCACACCGCTCTCATGAGTATTCTCATCCTTCCCTTACCTACTTCCTGACACCCCCTATAACCTGTTACTCTTTTTCATAACTTTTCTCTGATGTAACTCCCTGTGTACTGGTGGCAGGAAATTGCCTTGCTTGGGGTGATATGATTTAAAAAAATAATAAAAAATTTGAAAACTTGAGGCACAGTTTGTTGCTCTCCAAGAGACTAGCATCAGCCATGCTGATGGTAGGCAGATAAGTTTCTCTATCATTGTTAAATGAGAGCAGTTTTTTTTTTTTTTGAGGCATTAAAATTTACAAGCCATTTCCTGCCCCAGTTAACCACTGATTGGAGGTCCATTTCGAGAGCATCAGCCAGGTTTACTTTGTCAGCTCTGACAGATTTGCTGTTAAGGCAGGAGTAAATGCTAGTGTCATCTGCATATTACTTTAAGCACATCCTTCATATTTATTTGACTATTTATTCAAAAGTATTTAAGTGTATTAATTCATTTTTGCACCAGATCCAGATATCCCATGACTCATTAGAGCCATAGGGGCATCACATGTACTGCAGCTGCAGTAGAAGTGAGGTTTCTTTAGGCAAGACAGCCTGACAGAGCCCAACCCTCTCCAGGTGGGTCTGAATTCAGAGTTTTCCTTCTACTAGACTGGATGCCACCCAAGGTTATAGAACCTAGTCTGTCTTGCTATTTATCCATAGCTTGGGGGAGAATAGATGGATTCATACTTTTCCCAAGGGTATTAGCATGTAAGTGAATGTAATGAATCCAACTCAAATTTGATCTCAGCTCTCTGATTCCTCAGTCTGAGTTGCTATCCATGACTCCGTAATGCCTCCTCATTTTTTGAACACATGTCCCCATATAGTAATGTTTTACTTCATAAAGCAAGAAAGTAATGTGATGGTAAGAGATTAGCTCTTATTATAGGATGTCGCAGGATCCACTTCTCTTGCAATTATAATAGTTGTTTTTCTGGCTGTTCATCATTCAAAAGAAACTCCATTTTGTCAAATGCTGGCATTGATTGAATTAAATAAAAACACATGTGATTGATTTACTGGTTATCAACTCTTTGTATGTTATAGATTATAAGAAAGGCAAATAATCATGGTTTAGTGATACAAGTCTTATTAATTAATAACCAATCACTGGGGGAGAAAATGCGGATCAATTCTTTTCTCAAAAGGTATTTGCCTGTAAGAAAATATAACAAATCTGGCTTTCATCAGATGCTTTTAATCTAGGTAACCTTTCAGGATGTGCCTTGTGGTCCAGTGGATATCGACTCGGAACGAGAAATCGGAGAGCCGAGTTCGAATTCCAGTTGAATTCGCTGCAATCATATACGCGCAAATACCCTTGGGAAAGGTATTAATCCGTCTCTTCCTTCCAGTTATGGGTCAAATAACAGGACAGGTTGGGTTCTATAGCCTTGGTTGGCAACCAGTCTACCGCAGAAAGCAATGGCAACCTACTGCGGGATAATCTTCTGCCCAGTCAGTCAAGTCTCTTTCAAGACATGATCGCCCAAGCGTGTATCACATATGGCACTTAACTAACTAACCTTCAGGGTATTTTGAACTGAATCCTTTATTTAATCAATGGTGTTAAATTGTTCTTTTTCTACTGCCCAGATCTAGGGATATCCTGCCTCATTCTTAATTTCCATACTGCTCAATTATTGCTTGCCCTGTTTCCATTGAGTCTAAGTACACACTGCCTGGCCCAGAGTTGATCGATTGATTGACTGATTTGTTTTTTACTGCTTATCAACCCTTTGTAGGTTATTCAAAGCCAGAAAATATTTTTAGACTTTAAGAATTTGGAAGAGGGAAATAATGATGGTTTAGTGATACAAGTCTTACTAATTAATAACCTATCACTGGCAGAGAATATGTGGATTCATGCCTTTTCTAAGGGTATCAGCATGTAAGTGAATATAAAAAAACTGGAATTGGAACTCAGCTCTCTAATTAAAAATTCTGAGCTATTATACCACCAAAACATCTAAGCTTGCAGCATCTGATATTCCAAAGTGGTTACTGACCAAGCTTTGACATTGCTTAACTTTGATGATCATATAGGAACCAGTGTTTCAATGTGATGTGGCCATAAGCCAAATAAGCTTAATTGATGTGCGTTGCGGTGCAGTGGATATCGGCTCGGAACGAGAGATCAGGGAGCAGAGTTCACATTCCAGTTGAATTCATTGCATTCACTTGCACGCAAATACCCTTGGGAAAGGTATTAGTCTGTCTCTTCCCTCCAGTTATGGGTTAAATAACAGGACAAAAACCAGTCTACTGCAGAAAGCAATGGCAAACTACTGTGGGATAATCTTCTGTCCAGTCAGTCATGTCTCTTTATCGCATATGGCACTTAACTGACTGATATAACCATGTTTTTATCAAAATGATGAATAAAGACAAATGTTTTCTTTTTCAGATTCCAACTCAAAACAGTGTTTACATTTCAAGTCAGCAGGAGGTAAGAGAGATGTAACTTTTTCTACATATTCAGTCTTAGAATTTTGAGATAAGCAACCCTTAGTAAGTCTTACCCATGTTGGTGGTTTAGTACTTTACTCTTTATATTCAATTTTACAGATTCATTTAATATCTTTATCTTCTTTTTTCAATTTTTCTTCCCTTTTCCTAAGCTAACATTTTTATTTATTTTTTTTCCTCTTCACTTTTTCTTCCCTCATCATAAGCAAAGTTTTATCACTTTCTTTTTATTTTTCAGTTTTTCTTCCCTTTTCCTAAGCTAATAGTTTTATCTCTTTCTTTTTCTTTTTTCTTCCCTTTTCCTAAGATATAAGTTTTATCTCTTTTTTTTCCTATTTAGTTTTTCTTCCCTCATTGTAAGCTAAGTTTTTTATCTCTTTCTGTTTTCAGTTTTTCTTCCCTTTGCTTAAAGTTAATACTTTTATATTTTTTCTTTTTTTTTTCATTCTTGTTTTCTTTCTTTCCTTCTTTCTTAAATATCACAGATTTATAAGAAATCCGCTTTCTTTCAGTTTTCATTTCTCTTGTTCCTTCTTTTGTTGCTTTCATGCATCCCAAAATGAATAGAAAGTTTATTTTTCTATCTTTACTTTTTTAAGGTTCAGAAGAAACCATCTTTAACTTTTCACTCTTCTAATTAAAATAGAGTAAATCATCTGGCTTCTGTAGGGGCTTAACACTTACTGCCCTTGAGTCAACCAAATTGAATAGCTTTGAACAGGTTGTCATGACATCACAATATATCATGTTGTAGTTTGGTATGTGGCTCCAGCTCCATGATTCTATCAGCAACTTCTTTATACAACTGGTGATCATTGTCGTAGTTTGGCAATCAGGTTCCTTAATTTTAGAGACAATGATCCCTTTATAGTTTTTTTTTTTAATATAGATTATTTTATTTACTTATTTATTTTCTCTAAGAATCTCTTTTATAAAAAGCAACAAAGCATCATCCTGCTTCTGGGTCAAGTGTCAAAATTAGAAATAGAGTTGAAAATATTCAAACTGCATTTTATATATTTCAAAAATCAGTACAAACCTGAGAATCAGTTAAAATCCTGGTTTTAATTCCAATAGGAGTTCAATTCCCCAAAGATAATTTGGAAGAAATATTTTTTCCATTTCACTTACCTGTAAAAAAAAATGAAAGAAAATTATAGAAAATTATTTCTATTGAATTACAAATTGAAATTCTATTGAATTACAGATTTACAAATGTGTTTTTGTTATACAAAAATGTACGAATTCCATAGTTTGGTTGCCATGATTGCAAATGGGATATCGTAAGATCATAGAGTTTACCTTACACTGTAACAACTTAATGTATTTCTGATATACTTATTGTTATTAAATACAATTTCAATAATTCAGTTAGATTATTAGATGTCATAAATGTATGGTCTGTGTCCAGAAATGTGGTTCTACAGAAGGATGCTTATGGACTAAAAATGTGAGCAATGATGTGATTTTACAGAAAATGGAAACAAAAAGTAAACTTACACTTAACATCAGGAAGAGGCAGTTGAAATTTCTGGGGCATGTAATAAGGAAGAGGACTTGGAAAATCTGATACTCACAGGACAAATTTAGAGAAAGCAGTGCATAACATAGTAATGAGTTTGAGTAAATGAATGGTAGAACAGGGTTCGGGAGAAATAACAACAAGACAAAACATTAAGAGCTACAAGGGACGCAAAGATGTGGAGGGCTATGATCAATATGTCCTCAAGAAATACGGCAAATAAAAGAAGAATATTTAACAATACTGAAAGTGGAACAAGTGAGCCAGGCACACGATCAGGTCTAGCCTGTTGTGTTTGTTTTGAGACTAATATTCTTGGTAAAGGCATGAATCTATTTTGTCTTTCCCCAATTATGGGTTAAATAGAAGGATGGAATTCAAAACTGTGGAGAAAACAACAAGAAATTGCTCCATTATATTTTCTAAACAGTCATGACAATCAACAAATAAAAAAGGAAAGGAAGATATGAAGAGATATGTCAGAGAATTCATGATGTTAGATTAGTAAATCATAACTAAAATTATTTCTGATCCGTTTATTATACATTTACCAAATTGCTGTTGATTAATACAGTAAGGCAATTCTGAGAGAACTAAAAGCACTGCCAGGATTTGTCATCGGCAGCCACAATCTGAACAATATAAGATATGCAAATGATACAGTGCTGATAGCAGATATGGAAAGGAAACTGCAAGACTTCCTACAGAAGGTAGCTGAAGAAAGGACTAAACATAAACTACAAGAAAACTAAATGCTTGGTCATCAGTAAAAAGAGGAGCCAAAAATACAAATTACTAGTCAGGGATCAGTCAGTTAAGTGCCATACATGAAACACACTTGGGCGATCATGTCTCAAAAGAGACATGACTGACTGGGCAGAATATTATACCGCAGTAGGTTGCCATTGCTTTCTGCAGTAGACTGGTTGCCAGCAAAGACTATAGAAACCCGATCCTCTTATTTAACTCATAACTGGAGGAGGAAGAGATGTATTATACTGTTAAGTAGTAATTAGTGGGGGATCAGTTTATTACTTCATAACAATAGAAAACCGGTCCCCCTCTTTATGCCCAGTAGAAGCCTTAATCATATTTTCATCTATTATATTCAGTTAGTCAGTTAAGTGCCATACGTGAAACACGCTTGGGCGATCATGTCTCAAAAGAGACATGACTGACTGGGCAGAATATTATACCACAGTAGGTTGCCATTGTTTTCTGCAGTAGACTGGTTGCCAGCCAAGGCTATAGAACCCAATCTGTCCTGTTATTTAACCCATAACTGGAAGAAAGAGATGGATTAATACCTTTCCCAAGGGTATTTGCGCGTAAGTGAATGCAATGAATTCAACTGGAATTCGAACTCGGCTCTCCGATTTCTTGTTCCGAGCCGATATCCACTAGACCACCACAGAAATTTAAATATCTGGAAAGCATCGTACCAGAGAACGGAAAGTGCAACACTGAGATCTCATAACATATTGGCACAGCTAAGTTGCATTCCAAAAGCTAACTATTAAGAGACAGGAAGATTTCATTGGAAACAAATATAAGTGCATTGGACTGTTATGTGATATCTGTCCTTCTTTACGGCAGGAAATGCTGGACAATCTCTTCAAGGATGAAAAAGAAACTCGAAGCAACAGATATGTGGTTCTACAGAAGGATACTGAGGATACCATAGACAGAATATGTGAGCGATGAAGAGGTTTCGGAGAGGTTGCAAACAAAAAGGAAACTTATACTTAGCATCAGGAAGAGACAACTGAGGTTTTGGGGATACGTAATGAGGAAATGGGGCCTGGAGAATCTAATACTCACAGGACAGATAGAAGGAAAGAGAAACAGAGGGAAGTAATGCAAAACATACTTGATGGGCTTGAGCAAGTAGAGAGGGTTTAGGAGAGATATCAAGAGGGCAAATGTTAAGAGCAACAAGGGATAGAGGTAAGCATGGCCTTATCTGACTACCGGGCACACCAGGCATGTGTCTGGGCCGATCCGTGCTATCATAATGAAAATCCGGGCAAGGAAAAATGTCTTCGTCAGAAATCAAACTAAACAATTCACAAAGAAAGAAAGAAAGAAAAACGAAGAAAACATCCGAATGAATGCAGTAAAATTCTGTTTATTTATTAATTTTGGGAGAAAAGACTGGTTATACTCAGAAAGTCCGAACCTGATTTCCTGCTTTGGTTCACGTTCTGTGCCTAATTTCCATTGGAAAAGCTGAAAAAAATCCACAAAAGTCATAGTTTCTGGAAACGGATGACACTGATGACGTCATCACATTGTCAACTAATAAATCCAGGCAATTTTTTCTGTGCCCTGTGTTTCTTTAGCATCAGCTATGGCCCTGGAGGTAAGTGGAAGTTCATGATCACCTACATCCTGAAGGGACGTAGACCATAAAGAACCCGTTGTTGAGTAGCACACATTAAAAATTTCAGTAATCTTACCAATAGACTAAGACCCTTAGATATGACAAATGAAAAATGGCTAATTGAGATATTAAGGACTTATATACAAATATACCTGTCACGAACTGCCTATGCTTTTTACAAAGACATTATTAAAAAAGTTAACGATCAATCTCTCACTACCAACAGACAAAATTATGAGAATATGTTATCTCATTACAAACTAATATTATTTTATTTTCAATGGGAATTTTTACTGACATATATACACTACTGGACATAATTATTAGGCAACCCCAGTGTTTTAAAAAAAATTATGTATTTCATATTATTTTTTTAGTATTTATAGCCAAGTGAATAATTGTAAATGAAAATAGAAGGGTTCTTTTGTTAACACTGCACAATAATATGTGTATCAAATGAATTTATAAATATTTAATAATTACCTATATTGCAGTTTCATCAATGAAAGAATGAAAAATATTTAACCTGATTCAGATGAGTTCATCTTTGCTTCCTTGCCTTTAAATTTTTGCAAAGTAATAATGACAAAAGAACAATTCTATTTTCATTTAGAATTATCCACTTGGCAATAAATACTAAAAATACTATGAAATACATCATTTCTTTTAAAAATCTGGGCTTGCCTAATAGTTATGGCCGGTAGCGTATATATAGACATATATAGCAAATCTAGAGGGTGCGATGCCGAAATTGTCGCTATTTGCCTTGTAAAATTTTGCAAAGTAATAATAACAAAAGAACCATTCTATTTTCATTTAGAATTATCCACTTGGCAATAAATACTAAAAATAGTATGAAATACGTCATTTCTTTTAAAAAACTGGAGTGGCCTAATAATTATGGCACATGTATACATGTAAAATTTCAGTTATAGCTAAAATATTTATCTGTAAAAGGACAATACAAAGACAAGAGAAGAAATTATCTTACATTCCCTGATAATGTCCATCAGAGGATGAAAAATATTGGCTAAGATAATTTTTCTTCTTATCTTTATTAAGACACACACACACTTATATATATTCTTAAATAAATTCCCTGTAAACAGTCGCCAACCATAATTAAAGTTTCATGTGTCTTCACCCAATCATCAGGGACTGAAAACACATGAAGCTTTTAATTGTGGCTGACCACTGTTCACAGGGAATTTATTTAGTAATATTCAGGCTCTGCCATTTTGTATACGATTGAGCATTTTTTCTCCTGTGTGCCTCTATAGCAGAGTCACTTAGGAGTTGCTTACTTAAAATATATTTAAATTATATATATAATTTAAAAATTGTGAATTTAGGCAGCAACCCCTAAATATATACTTATACAAGTTTCATTAAGAATGTCATAAAAGTTGCTATGGTTAAGTATTTTATATAAATTTTGATATGATACTAATTTTTTTTTTTTTTAGTAAATAAACTATATAAGAATTGTCTGAATGTTTTATTTACCCAAGCACTTTTGGCTATACTTTTAGCCATTATCAAGGATAATTTTTTTTTTTACTTTTAGATGAATATATGGATTGTTTTATGTCAACAGACTTTTATTAAAACTTGGGTCTTTGTGTCAGTTTGTATATACATGGATACTGACATGCAAATTTCTGTAAAAATATATGACAGGTTAAACTTATTTGTCAACATACACACATACTTATATATATATATTAGTCACTTACATACAAGCCTGTTTTACTGTATCACAGCTCATCAGTGTGATACACTTGCTTTTGGCTGGGATCGAAACTAGACCAATTTGGTGTCAGTCGGTGTCGCTACATATATATATATATATATATATATATATATAGTCATCCACAGACAGATCTGTTTCGCTGTATCACAGCTCATCAGTACGGTTAGACTCTGATTGCTTTTAACCCAGGATTGAAACCCAACCAAATTGGAATCAGTCAGCAATTCTACCTCTGGGCCATGGGCACTCGGTAGAAGAAGGCAGACTTTTTAGCGTGTATATTATCATTATACACACCCAATAGCCAGATTGGAAAGTGTACATCATGTGTCATTTCAATATATATATATTTCTTTTCAATATATATGTATATATATAGGAAGGTGTACATCATATGTCACTTCATACAATCAAATGCATGCTCACATTTCCATATATATATTTTGTACCTGAGCATATATCAGAGTACATGCATACACACATATATATTATGTACTTGTCAATATGAACATATCAAAAGAGAAACAAATGATTTTTACCTGTGCATATCGAGCAAATACACCTCAACTATCAGCAGGAATGGGAGCTAATATTTGAGAATAAATCAATAAAAAATACAGAAGAAAGAAAAAAAAAGAAAAAAGATGTAAGAAAACTCTTTTTCCTCACTGTCGCTGCGTCCCCCTGAAGCCTACTCCATCATCTTAAATGTGGTTTTCTTAAATTTTGCAAAAAAATATATAAAATCCATGGAAGGAATCAATATTAAGTCTGCCATTTTTGGATAAGGTATGGAAGTAAGATAACTGCCAAGTGGCTACCTCAGTTGCATATTTTTAACAGCACCCTCTCACTAATATCCGACTTATAAGAAATGTCAATCTACATTACCATTAAAACACAACATATCCATAAACAAATACCAAGTCTTTCTATTTCTCTTTCTATATCAGTTAAGTGCCATACATGAAGCACGCTTGGGCAATCATGTCTCAAAAGAGACATAACTGACTGGGCAGAAGATTATCCCACAGTAGGTTGCCATTGCTTTCTGCGGTAGACTGGTTGCCAGCGAAGACTATAGAACCCAATCTGTCCTGTTATTTGACTTATAGCTAGAGGGGGAAGAGATATACTATATTACTAAGTGGTAATTAGTGGGGGATCAGTCTATTACTTCATAACAATATAAAACTAATCCCCCACTTTATGCCTAGAAGCAGTTTTAATTATGTTTCCAACTATTATATTCAGTCAGTTAAGTTCCATATGTGAAACACACTTGGGCGATCATGTCTCAAAAGAGACATGACTGACTGGGCAGATTATCCCGCAGTAGGTTGCCATTGCTTTCTGCGGTAGACTGGTTGCCAGTCAAGGCTATAGAATCGAATCTGTCCTGTTATTTAACCCATAACTGGAAGGAAGAGACGGATTAATACTTTTCCCAAGGGTATTTGCGCGTAAGTGAATGCAATGAATTCAACGGGAATTCAAACTCAGCTTTTTCTACGTACTTATCTAGAAAACTCTCCATTTGTCTTTCACACCTTGCTTCTCTCAATAACTCTTTTTAAATCTCGCTTTCTCTCCTTTCTTTTTTCAATAACTCTCACTTGGTTACCCTCACTCTCTCCTTGCTTTTCTGAATAAACACTTCTTCAGTCTTGCTTTCTCTTCTTTCTTTTTTCAATAACTTTCCCTCAGTCACTCTCACTCTCTCCTTGCTTCTCTCTGTAACTCTTCTTCAATTTTACTTTCCCTCCTTTCTTTTCACAATAACTTTCTTTCGCTCTCTCTCTCTCTCTCTCTCTCTCTCTCTCCTTCTTTCTTGCTTTCTCTTTTTACTTTTTTCAATAACTTGGTCACAATAACTCTCCCTTAGTTTCTCTTTTTTTAAAACTCTATATCAATCTCTATTCATCTTTTCTGTCATTTCAACTAGACCCAGTTTATTAAAAACAATTGTCTACTTATAATATATATAAATTTTTTAATCGTTTTACCCCAAAATACAGAAGTGGACATTAAAGTAAACTACCTGCAGTAACAGTCTGTTTCATGCTTAAATTCAATCTTCAAGCCTTTTTTTTATCCTATGAGTGCAACTTAGATAATATTTTCAGTATTATCCAAGTCACTCTCCTTATATCATCTAAAAGCTATGGAGTCCATTTACATCAAATCTTGCAAGCCTTCTCTCTGTAAGCAGTAAGATTGCTTGTTGGGTTTGAATGTGGTTGATCTGTAGTTCTTTGGCATATTTTTTAAAATTTGTTTTCTCACCCCTTCTCATCAGAATTTTCTTTTTATTTCTAAGAATAAATTTCCCAGAAATTAAACTTGAGTTGAGGAGATTTGGGATGAAATCAGTTAAGTTTTTAGTGTATAGAATGTCATCAAAATTCCGCTTATTCCTTGCTGATATATATATATATTCCTATATATCAGCAAGGAATAAGCAGAATTATATATATATATATATATATATATATATATGTGTGTGTGTGTGTATGTATATTTTTAATCATTTCACCTTAAGCAAGGTGATACTGCCACTGGAGCACAGGGGGCTACATAAAAGAAGAGTGAAAGTTTAAACAGGAGGAGAGCAAAGAGATGAACCAGTCACAGGGGGTGTCAGAGAAAGGAGCAAGAGAAGGATGGGAATGCAGGTATGATGACAGTTGCGAAGGTGAGAGAATGATTCCACGTGATGTCAAAAGAAAGGGTGAAACTGAGGAGGCGCAGTGTATTGCTTTCAGGTAGACTTGCTTGGTCCATGCTGATGGTGGGGTAGGATGGACTGCCTGTGGTGGTTGACAGAGAGCAGCTTTGTTTAAGAAGCATTAAAATTTACAAGACATTTCTTACTCCAGTCTACCACAGAGTGGAGGTCCTTCTCGAGAACAGCAGCGAGGTCATCAACGTAGATGCCTACTTGGGATTTGATCATGTCAGGGAGGTTGTTTATAAAGATCTGAAAGAGTGTCAGGCCTAGCATAGAACCCTGGGAGATATCAGTGTTCGTATGGTATGCTGTGGAGGCATGTTCATTCAAGATGACCTTCATTAGGCAGTTTGATAAGGAGGATTGGATCAAATCAAGCAAGTGTCCATAACCCTGTAGCTTGCACAGAAATCAAGCATGCCAAACCCTATCAAATGCTTTGGAGATATCCTGGGCAACAGCTCGAGCTTTGCCAGACTTATTGAGGGCCTAGTATATGTCCTCGGTGATGGTCATTAGCATATCGGCAGTAAATCTGGCAAAGTGGAAGCCTGAGAATAGTTTCTGGACAGTAAGATGTTGAACTATTTCAGCATAGATAATAGCCTCAAACATTTTTCGAAAAATTGGTAGGAGGCTGATAGGGTGATCATTGGATGGGTCCAAGGGTTGCCTGAGTTCTTAAATACAGGAACCACAGAAAAGGACTTCTTGCAGGCAGGAAAACAGGAAGCAAAGAGACAGTATTTATTGAGTTTAGAGAGGACAGACGAAAGTTCAGAGGTACATTTCTTCAGGACAATGACTGGGATTACATCATCTCTGCTCGTTTTATGGGAGTCAAGTTTTGAAATTATCTTAGATACCAGAGAGAGGTTTATGTGAACATCTCTGAGTTGAGCCTCAGTTCTAAGAGGGAAGTCGGCTGCAGATACTCTCTACATTTTCTCACTTATTTTCCTCTTCACTTTCTATTTCTTCTGTATCTTTCCTTTTCTTTTTTCTTTTCATTTTCTTGATTTCTCATCTTTTTTTCTAGTGTTTTCTTTTCTCTTTCTTTCACCTTTTTTAATATCTTTTTACCTCGTACAAAAAAAATGTGTCAAATGTGAAGTTGGATGAGAATCTGCAAGCAAAGCACTCAGCCTTGTCCACAGATGCTGTGAGGACCTCAAATTTATTGATTAAGGGAGGGATGGAGGATTTGCTGTTGTTCAGCATACTTTTGCACAGCTACCAATAGTCCTTGGAGCCGAACTTGCGAGCAGCTATATGCTTCCTTATTCTCTCAGCAAACAGCAGCTTAAGATCCTCTTACACTCATTATGAGCAGAGGCAACTAGGCACCTATTATGGTCAGATGTGTAGCTCCAATATAGCTGGAAGAAGTGATTCCTGTAGGCAATAGTGGCCAAGCAGGCAGGAGAAAACCAGGGGGATGAATGAGGTTTAGGACGTAACTTTCTGATCGGTATGAAAGCATTGATGCTAGCTTTCACCAAGGAAGAGACCTCAATGGGGAAACTAAACACAGACAAGTCAATTGTGGAGGTTGATGAGAATCTGCAAGCAAAGCACTCGGCCTTGTCCACAGATGCCGTGAGGACCTCAAATTTATTAATTAAGGGAGGGATGGAGGATTTGCTGTTGTTCAGCGCACGTTTACAGAGCTGCCAATAGTCAATGCGCTGCCTCATTTTCTCTGCAAACAACAGCTTAGCATCATTCAAGATCTCTTACATTCATTATGAGCAGAAGCAAATAGGTGCTGAAATAGCCAGAAGTGGTTTCTGTGAGCAATGGTGGTCAAATAGGCAGGAGAGAACCAGGCGGGAGAATGAGGTTTGGGACAGAACTTCTTGATTGTTATGAAAGCATCAATGCTAAATTTCTCCCAGAAAGAGACCTCAGAGGTGTAGTTCTCAACTGAGAGACTGAACACTTTTTCCCTAGGTACGTCACAGAATGCATCCCAGTCTGCTCTTTGGTAGCAGTAGGAAATTCTGTTGGTAGGAGGCTCCAGTGGAGAGTGAGAGCGGAAAGGGATATTAATAGAAACAACATGACCAAAGTTACCAAGAGGGCAAAGCTGCGAGACATATATATATAATGTGTGTGTGTGTATATATATATAGTGTCTGATTATTACACTTTGAGTCCTCTAGACTAATGAAATTATGCAGCCTGCAAATATTGACATCAGTTACAGTTTTTGAGCTCAAATCTTTTAGCATTTTTTTAAAAAGAAGAATTCAACTTTAAAAAAAAAAAAAAAAGGAAAAGAAAGAGGGAAAGGAAAGATACAAATGAAGAGGAAAATAAAGAGGAAGAAGGGAGAAAATGAAGAAGGGAAGAAAGGAGAGAGCCAATGGAAACAGCCAAGAAAGTGGAATTTTAAAATTTATACAGAAGTGAATTGCAGGCAGATATAGACAGTGATTATAGAGTTTCAAATTAAATCTTTCGGCATTAAAAAAAAATAATAATGAAATCACAAACACAAACATAAAAATTATTCCTTAAACTTAAAATAAAGAATATTTTAAAAAACACAACACGAAAATATAAATTCATTAGACCTAATACAATAAATTGGAAAGATAAAATGAAAATAAAAATTAAATTAAATTAAAATGAAATTAAAATAAAATAAAATGTTATAAATAAATAAAATAAAATAAAATAGACATAAAATAAATAATATAAAATATAAAACAAAATAATAAAAAATAATAAAAACAGTAATCAAATAATCATAATTTAAAATTTCTCTCTCTCAGCCATTTCCATTGGCTCTTCCCTCTCTACATTTTCTCAATTATTTTCCTGTTCACTTTCTATTTCTTCTGTATCTTTCCTTTTCTTCTTTCTTTTCATTTTCTTGATTTCTCATCTTTTTTTTTCTAGTGTTTTCTTTTCTCCTTCTTTCACCTTTTTTAATATCTTTTTACCTCATACAAAAAGAAAAAATAAAGGTAAATATTGTTCTTAAAAGAAACTTTTTTAAATAAAACTTTTATTTCCATTATTGTTAACTACCTGATGAGACATTGTTCTTTCAATGTTGAAACAAAATGTACAATTTTGTAGTAGTTTGTACATGTTCTAAAGTAATAATTAATAATAAATATTCATTGCTCTATTTTTATATTGAGACCTGTTTTCAATTAATGTTTTGAACGTTGCAAATATTTTCTTTGTTCTTATTCCTTTGGTTATATATATATATATATATATAGTCATCCACATACAAGAAGTGGTTGCTGTCTTTAAGTTTTCCCTTCTAGAGAGCTCAGTAATCACTTTCGCTGGGTGGGTCATGTGTTCAGAATGTGTCTCACTTGACTTCCTTGAAGTACTTGCCAGTGGTAAGAGGCTCCACGGAGGCTCAAAATGATACTTCAAATATCATTTGAAGACATCCCTGAAATCTGGGAAACCTTTCCTGCAAATTAGCCTTCCTGGCATAGGACCATATGAAGGGAGTACAAGTCCAAGCATTCTGTCAGAAGGGCTCAACTCACCCAGCCAAGTCCATCATCTGAACTTCTCTGCTCATGACTTTTCAGGAGTAGTGAACAAGTAACTTGTAGGGTTAGAGGGAGATAAGTCATGACTTCCAAAAGAGTCATTACTACACAAGGGATGAGACCATCTCTGTTACCACCATCAGAGACAAGAAAGTGAATAAAGAAAGATGATGATCCCAATGCTCGGAAGCAAGCAGGTACTGACTACTAGGGCACCTCGGCGTGGTGTAATGGTTAGCAAGCTTGTCTCACTAAAATCCTTACAACTGAGTACTGAATTCAATCCTCACTGTGTACCCCATACTTTTGGCCTTGTGCCACATCTAAGCAGCGCTTAGAAAATCTGATATATATATCGCTCATTCAGTCATGGATTAGAGCACTCTGGCTATTGGGCGGGTATAATGACAATATACACATTAAAAAGTCTGCCTTCTTCTACCGAACACCCATAGCCCAGAGGTAGAATCACCAACTGATGCCAATTCGGTTGGGTTTCAATCCTGGGTTAAAAGCAATCGGAGTTTAACCGTACTGATGAGCTGTGATACAGCAAAACAGATCTGTCTGCAGATGACTATATATATATATTTGGGCAGTTTTTCAGCAAAAGTTTTTGATTTTATTTTTCTACTGTTCAGACCATAATTCTGGTTTTGGGGATGAATTTGATCATAAATTGTCTAATGTCTTCTTTGCCACTTTTGGTTTTTATAAATTTAATAATCCATGAATTTTATTTTTGTTTCAATAGAGTTGTGTCTGTGGGAATGCATTTTTCTGTTTATTTGGTGGTTTTCACCCATTGCCTCAGTGGGTGACATATAATCTGGGTTTTTTTGGGTTTTTTTTAAATACCATGTCTTCATAACATCAGTTTGTGGTATTGTGTAATTGTTTTTAAGATTAAATTTTTAAAAAATGAAATTAAGGCATCTTAGGCAAAAAAAAACTTTTAAAGATCTTCAGCCAAATTTACCCTATACACATACACACAGAGATATAGTTGTCACTTCAAGCAATGTGGTGTCTTTGAGTTTAAACAAAGAAACTGTACCAGATGACAAAAACCACATTACTTGGGTACTTTAAACAGCAGCAGTGACTAAAATGGATATAACATTTAATGCAAAAAAGAACATGATGTCATCATCAAGATGCTGACATTGTACACTATCTCAAACAACATAAGGAAGGAAGGAAGCCCCCATCAATGCTAGAAAGTGCATTAACACCTACTTAACTTGAGAAACCTATTTCCTGTAAAGTTATTTGATGAGAAAGATTTTATAAATTTCAGCTGACAGCAAGCAATAATGCCTGCTTCATCAATGAATCTAAAATGTTTCTGTAAAAGGAAATGGCTAATATTACCGTATATATGTATATATACACACACAGAGGCACACACACACACACACATATATATATATATATATATATATATTCCATTGAATAATACAGACATATTGTCTCTACTTATTTTTAGACTGATATTTTCTAGTTGTTTAATCAGTTTCTTGATGTTATGATGAAATGCATCAAGGAAGGCATCATAATCTTTTTTTAACCCAAGTGCTTTCGATCTTAAAAAAGATTATCTTTAGGGATAAATTACAAATTATTATTGTAGCTGCAATAGAATTCTGCTGTGATGGTGATTTTTAAGTTTGTCTTTGTAATTTACCTCTGAAGATGCTCTTAGAAAAAAAAAAGAAACTATGCCATCTTCCTTGATGAATTACATCTGAACATTAAGAAATCGATTAGACAACTGGAAATGATCATTATAAAAATAAGTAGATCCAATATATCTATATTACTCAATGAGACTTTTGAATGAAGATACTCTACCTAAATATATATATATATATATATATATATATATAAACAAATTGCCATTACCACACTAAGATATATTATATTTCAAGAAAAAAAGAAGGATCATATTTTACTAAAAGAATCATATTTTACTCCAAAGAAACCCAGTACATAAGATACAATATAAGTTTTCAAAAATTAAAAATCTTTCTTGAAGTTGTTGTTTGTCCTTAAGGACACATGGCCCAGTGTATATAGATGTTGGTTAGTTCCTGTGACTTGACCCAAAGAGTTGTGAGTTCAGTACCAGGCTATAGCAGTGGTGAACAAGTAACTTGTAGGGTTAGAGGGAGATAAGTCATGACTTCCAAAAGAGTCATTACTACGCAAGGGATGAGAATATATTCCAGTGATTGTAATAAAGGGTTTGGTTCAAAATTTCTAGCACCTGAAAAAGGCCGGAGCATACAACAGCTGAAACGTCATGCAAATGGCAACAAAGATGAGGACAATAGTCTGAATAATGTAAACTATACCACATCTCAGAAATATAGACAAATTTATTTTAGTTTTCATTTCAAGCTAATAGATTAAATTTAATATTTCCAATAAGCAAAATATTTTGCTGTATTTCAAAATTAATTTAAATTGACTAGAAGAATTCTTTTTTTAATCATTAAAAATCATTTGTATACTTTTCTGAAAATTTATTTGAGGAATGTTAGCAGATTTAAAGTTTAATTAATCTGATTTGAAACAAATATGACTTCCTTTTTGTTAAAAATATCTCAAAAATGCTTTTTTAACACTGATCTAGGTGTTTATTTAAGCAGACAGAAGTTTTTCTAACTTTTTTCTATGAACATATCTGGAAAAATTACTTGAGAAATATAATGTAAGCATGCTTTTTATTTAATTTTGACTACCCATTAATCTTAAACATTTAGGAAAATGTTCTCCACAATTTAATGTTTTATTGAATTTGAGGTATTTTTTTTTTAATTTATTATAGTTAACTCTCCTTTTTTTTTCTTTTAATAATATCATATATAAATGTCTGTATTTATAAAAAAAATTGGTATGTTTATACACACACAAAAGAAATTCAAAACTCTATTTAAAATATTGTGGGTTTCTGAAATGCATTAAGTTTTTTTCATTTATGATTAATAAATATAGTTTTTACTTAATAAAAATATGACTGATATAAATTAATACAGAAATTTTAAAGATTTAAATTTTTATAAATTATTTTAATTAAAATTTTAAAAATGAAAACAATTCTTGTAAAAATTCATTTATCATCAATTTCTTTTCTTAAGACAATAGTGTCCATAATATATCTTATTCATAAAAGAAATTAAAAGCTTTTCTGATAAAATAATGTCTTGATTTTATTGCATTTTTTATTTTACAATTCAGAGCAGATTTTCAGTAATGAGGGTCCTGTTTTACAAAAAAAAAATGACGATTTAAGGTCTTCAAAATGGTATAAACATTAAGCTCTACAAAAATGAATTTCTTGAAATTTTATAAAATTAAATAAGTGTTGGGTAACAAATGTAAAAAAAATGTTTTTACTGATATTTTCTGAAAAAAAGAAACATTTTAAGAACAATTTTATTTATTTGTGAATACATTTTGATATTTTCATTAAAATCCAACAATTATTTGATTTTTTCAAGTATTTTCAAATATATGTGCTTTCATTGCAAAAAAGAGGCTAAAGTTTCCTCTACCAATCTTTAAAGTTCTGCCCACTGACACAAGAAAGACAAAATTTTTAACTAAAATTTGAAACGTTCTGAAAAGGATAAAAAAAAATACAATTTAATAATAAAAAAATCCTTCTCTCTTTCCTCATAATAACATAAAGATTTTGACAATAAAAGTTTATTTTCACTAAGTTTGTTGGATTTTTTCATCATGGTATGCTCATTTTTGGTCAATTTTTGGAGGTATATATATATATATATGTACTAGGTGCGATTTGTAAATTGTCGCAACTATTTTATTATTTCAAATATTCTTTTGGCTCGGTCTGAGCTCCAGGACCATGGATTAGTTTTAAAGCTTTCATTACACCCGAGCAATGCTGGGTTATACTGCTAGTATATATATATATATATATATATATATATATATATAT
Source organism: Ascarosepion bandense (assembly GCA_037127315.1). NCBI lineage: Eukaryota > Metazoa > Mollusca > Cephalopoda > Sepiida > Sepiidae > Ascarosepion > Ascarosepion bandense. The sequence goes on along the minus strand of JBBBDQ010000859.1, from coordinate 627,317 downwards.
ATATACACACGGTGCGATTTGTAAATTGTCGCAATTATTTTATTTACACAAAACCTAGCTAAGAACTCTCGCAGACACTTATAGTACAACTGTGTAAATTTTCAAGAAAATCAGTTCAGCCGTTTCGGAGTCTATAAGTAACGGACACACACACACACACAAACAAAGTTCCATTTATAAATAAGTTTAGATACTTTCATGTGTGTGTGTGTCTGTATCTGTCTGTCTGTCTCCTTTCAGAGTTGATTATAGCAAGATAAATAGAGAGAAGTATTTTAAGTTCTTGGACAAGACACTTTTGGAATAGTACACCTTGCCAAAAAAAGGTTTCAAAAACAATAAATCAGTTGAATAACCTCCTGTTCTTTCTAGACCTTGATCCAAGTAAAAAATTGTGGTCCACCATTAAAAAAGATATCTCTGAGACGCGAAAGACAATATTCAAGCAAAGATCTGTGGGGGAAAAATAAAATTTGCTGCAAGTAATGTCAAGGTTGAAACATTAGAAAAATTACTAAAATCAATAAATAAAAGACTTGGGAAAATTCTAGAATATCAAGGAACCAACATTAAGACGTAAACCAATAAAGTAATGATTTGTTAAGGTGAATAGGATAGGGTGTAAATGAAATATATGTTTCTCTAGTGGTTAAATTTTTTATTTATTTGTAAATAAAAATTTATGTTGCCCTTAGTTCGTTTGTATGATGAAAACTAGTAAGTTTTTTTTTATCATTTCACCCCAAGCAATGCAATAAAGCGGCTAAAGCACAAGGGGTTACTGAGTGTGAAAAAATATGAGAAAAAGAAAACATAAAGAAGAGAGAACTATAAAAGACCAGGAATTAAGAAGAGAAAAGAAACGATTGACATTGATTTTAAATTTTTGAAAATCTTGGAAAGCAAAACGCTGCAAGAAAGTTCCACAAATGAGAAGTGCAAGAGAAGAAACTCTTAGCATCAAAATTATGGTTACATCTGACCATTTCAATTATACGTATTATTCATGAAGTCTAGGGACCAAAAAGAAAAGCTCATTAGAACAATTACTATAAAATATTGACAGAAACATATACAGGGAAGCTACAATGGAAAAATAACTAAAGCTAAGGTGCCAGGTCAAGACCAATAACATTACTGATTCTTCTTTAGATTTTATCAAGAATCTCTCAATATATAGCAGAAAAACCAAATCAGATCTGGCAGCAGTATTCAAATATTTATCAGGTCAGATATGGCAGCAATATTCAGTTCATGGATAAATGGTAGAATTAATAAATTTGTAAGATAGATTCTGGCTAGTAATATTTTATAACTTTACTAACAGAAGATCTAGCCATTGATTCAATATAATATTTCCAAGAAGACACAAGGGTCACTCTCATGGAGATTAGCATTAGCCATGTTGATGGAAGTTAAAAATAGTTCTCAATTAAAAAGAACAGTTTTATTTTGTAGACATTACCAAGCCATTTCTTGTCTCAGTTAACAAAACATTGTAGGTCATTTTTCAGATCAGGTGTCAATTTGACCTTATCAGACAAATCAGGTGAAAATTTGGCCTTATCAGTCAAATCAGGTGCCAATTTGACCTTATCAGCCAGATCAGGTTCCAATTTGACCTTATCAGCCAGATCAGGTTCCAATTTGACCTTATCAGCCAGATCAGGTGCCAATTTGACCTTATCAGTCAGATCAGGTTCCAATTTGACCTTATCAATCAGATCAGGTGCCAATTTGACCTTATCAGTCAGATCAGGTGCCAATTTGACCTTATCAGTCAGATCAGGTTCCAATTTGACCTTATCAGCCAGATCAGGTTCCAATTTGACCTTATCAGTCAGATCAGGTGCCAATTTGACCTTATCAGCCAGATCAGGTTCCAATTTGACCTTATCAATCAGATCAGGTGCCAATTTGACCTTATCAGTCAGATCAAAATTATAAAACTAATCAGACTTATCATAAAAACAGAAGTAAATATTTGTGTCTTCAGCATGGATACAGAGTTGAGAACTGATGATATCTGGTAGATCATTGATGAAAATTAGGAACAATGTAGGTCCAACGATAGAGACCCATGGTTACACCTGCATTAACATAAAGATCTAGCAGAATCATTATTCAATACGACTTTCATCTTGTGATTTGAGAAGAAAGATTGAATCAGATCAAAAATTCATCCAGAAGCTTTCAAATTTTGAAGAAGATCAGCATGCCAAAGCCTGAGATAACCAATACAATGTCCCAAGCTCTGATAGACTCTTTCAGCAATAACTGTTAATACATCACCTAGAGAAGAGAAACCATATTTCATATCTGAAGGAAGATTCTGGGAGGTGAGATGCTTAACCAATTCAGAGTTGATTAGAGCCTCTAGTATTTTGCCAAAAAACAGGTAGAAAGCTAATAGAAGATTTCACATGACTCACCTGATTTCTTAAAAACTGAAACTACAGGAGAAGATTACCAACAAGCAGGAGAGCAAGAAGCAGCAAGGCATTTATTGTAGAATTTAGAGAGAACAGGAGCCAGTTCAGGAGCACATTTCTCAAGGTCTATTACAAAAATATGATCAAGTCTACATGTTTTGTGACAATCCAGTTTAGAGATGATAGCAGAAATCATGGGCAGAGTTATACATATATTACATAATAGAGACTCAGTTTTAATTGAAAAGTCAGGCAAAAGTTATCTATTTATCAGGCAAATATATATATATATATTTTTTAATCATTTCACCCCGAGCAAGGCAGAAATGCCACTGATGAGCTGGGGGCTACATAACTGTAAAAAGATTAATTAGAAAAGAGTGAGGAGTAGTACAAACTAGTTAGAAAGAAGCAATAGAAAGCTGGGAATGCAGGTGCGGGAAGTGGCTGCAGTCTAGCCGCCAGATCAGTACCTATCACATTACAGACTCTCCTTTGGAGCCTGTCGAGAACACTGAGGAGAACAGCAGGGGCGCCTGACCATAAATGGCAGCAGTACTCCATGCACGGACAGATGGTTGACTTGTATATATGCAGGATTGATTCAGGTGGAAAAAACATCCTGGATCGGCAAAGTGACCCAACCTTCTTAGCAGTAGATTTAGCTATGCAATCAATATAGTGGCTCCATTTGAGGTCTGAGGAGAGAGTAAGGCCGAGGAGGCATAGTGTGTTGCTCTCAGGGAGAATCGCTTGGTCCATGCTTATGGGAGGCAGGAGAGGTTGCCTGTGATGGTTGACAGAAACAGATTGGTCTTAGAGGCATTGAAGTTGACAAGCCACTTCTTGCCCCAATTCACCACAGAGTGTAGATCCCATTCAAAGTCAGCAGCGAGATTATGTCTGTCTGCCACAACAGGTTTCTTACTGGTGCGGGAGTATATTGTGGTGTTGTCTGTGTAGATGCATACTTGGGAACTGATTTCATCTGGGAGGTCATTGATGAAAATAAGGAAGAGCGTCGGTTCCAGCATAGAGCTCTGTGAGACACCAGCATTCATGCTGTAGAATGAAGAGGCATGCCCATTCAAAACGACCTTCATTTTGCGGTTATTTAAAAAAGATTGAATTAGGTCAAGCAAGCTTGCATAGAAGGCCAGAGTGCCAAACCCTGTCAAAAGCCTTGGAGATGTCCAGAGCAACCACGCAAGCCTCGTCAGACTCATCAAGGGCCTGGAGCATGTACTCCGTTATGGTTATTAGCAAGTCGGCCGTGGACCTGGCAAAGCGGAAGCCATATTGCCTGTCAGAGAAAAGTTTGTGGGCAGTAAGATGTTGGACTATTTCAGCATTGATTATGGCCTTGAATACTTTCCTGAATATCGGTAGAAGACTGATAGGACGATAGTTGGAAGGGTCCAAGGGTTCACCACAATTCTTAAATACAGGAATGACTGAGGAGAACTTCCGGCATGCAGGAAAACAGGAAGCAGAAAGGCAGTGGTTAAACAGTTTAGAGAGAACAGGGGAAAGTTCAGGAGCACACCTCTTAAGGACTATCACCGGGATTCCATTGTCTCCACTCGCCTTATGGGGGTCGAGTTTTGAGATTACTCTGGATACTACTGTTGGGGTAATATATACGTCGTGCAGTTTGGCCTCAGTTCTAATAGGGAAGTCGGGTGGGTGTACTCCAGATAAGTCAAATGTGATAAAAGAATTATCAATATTTTTAATAAGGGTAGATGTTATAAGCTGAAAATCACACAACATATTGGTCATATAAATACAAGTTTATCCTGAAAATTTTACCACTTATTTTATTGTAAAAATTGTTAGCATCATAAAATCGGATATAATGTATACATAGCTCAATAGATTATGAAAGCTCAATGATAGATAGATACATAGATAGATACTAACATGATTAAATTATGAAGACATAATGGCATATATATATATATACATATATATAAATTTTGTTATTACAATGGTTTATAGAAGCATTATATCACTACACAAAAGTTTCCTGTTTCAGAACAATAATGTTCTTCTTCAGGTGATATATTAAAATAAATGGTCCATTTATTTTAACATATCACCTGAAGAAGAACATTATTGTTCTGAAACAGGAAAATTTTGTGTAGTGATATAATGCTTCTATAAACCGTTGTAATAACAAAATTACAATATTAAGCTCTACTCTGTATTGAGCACACTTTATAAAAGTAAATGCTTGAACAATGGATTTTAATCTACATGTTCTTTCACTTTCTTATAATATATATATATATATATATATATATACACACACACATAAAGGAAAACTCAACAATTCAACACATCATTTAAAGTGGTTATAAATTATAATTCATTTCTATGAACTGAATTAGTTCATTTCTTCAGATTACACTATATTCATTCTATTTGGTTTAAATATTTTCCTCGAATAAACATTTCTTTTAAAGCCAAATGAAAATTAAGTAACATGATTCAGAACAGAAATTTTGACCTTTCCTCAGGTAGGAATCATTTGGTCCAGCAAGAAAATTCACTGGGCAGAAAGAGTGACCATAAAATCATTACACACCCACTCACAAGTACATGAATATGTATGCACATATATCCCTACATATAAACATACTTATGCATACACATGTATATCTACATACACATATGTCTTTACTTACACATATATATATATACAAATGCATCTAAACATACAATTATATATACATACATACATGGATGTTGAATGGTGAGAGTGTGCAGAGATAAGAAATTTATATGTACATTTAGAAGATTTTGTGTATGTATATGCATATATGTATATACAAGCAGGAGTATGTATATGTATGCAGATATATGTGTGGGTATGCGTGTAAGTATGTAAATATATGCATATTTTCTGAGGATATGTGAGGTTTATTAGTATACTTGCGCAAATATGTGCTAATATTACTTATACAGATATAAGCTCGGTCTTTTTAAATATGTATGTGAGTATGCAAACACAATAGTTACATGTGGATATGGATGAATGTGTAGGTATGTATAGAAAGGTGTATGCATAGACACATTTGTATGTACATATGTGTAAGTTTGTACACACGTAACTTGACTTTCAAGAACACATAGTCCAGTGGGTATAAGCATTGGTTAGTTTCAGTGACTTGACCCAAAGAGCAGTGAGTTCAATACTTAGCTACAGCAGTAGTGAACAAATAACTTACAACATTGAGTTAAAGGGAGATAACTACATGACATCTAGTAGTGGCATGGCAGATGAAATGAAAATGATATACCCCAGTGATTGAAATAAAAGGTTCGGCTTGAAGTTCCTAGCACCTGAAGAAGGCCAGAGTGTACAACAGCTGAAACATCATGAATATGGCAATAAAGATGAGGACAACAGTCCAAACAATATAAATTATATAAATACTAACTCATCTCAGAAGTATAGACAAATATTCAAATCAATGTATATGATTGTTTTGGTCATCTATTTTTCACTGTCTCTCATCATTATTAAGAACGTTAATATCATCAGTGTCATAAAAAAATGTTTTAATAGCTTCATCCTGACATTTTTAGGTATGCTATATTTCTAATTTAAATTTGTGTATCATATGCAAGTTACATTTTTATTGGAATCTTTTTTTTTTTAATTAGCTTGAGATATTACATTTTTAAACAAATTTTAAAATGGTATCCCCTGTTTGTATAAGTGTGGATATTCAAAGTAACATGTTGTGTAAATACATACTAAATTGTAGCCCCATTTCCAGGTAAGGAAAGACGCCTATTGTGTTCACAACCCTGACATATTTTCCCCAACTGTGCTACACCATCAACATATGATATCTCAGCAAACCGTCTTTCCCCAGTGCACTGTTGTCCTGATTTCTCAATCATTTTTTTCATTCACTTCTCAAATGCTTTCACCTGATGCCAATATATTGACTTCTAGATAAATGTAGAGATCCCATTACATTAGACTTAGAACAGCTATGACCCCAATATATTCTTATTGGCGAAATTATAGATGCCAAGATATGGTGCTAGTAGGCCCCCAGATAGTTGCCAAAATGCCAACATCTGAAGGGTAAAGTTTAAATAAGCTTGGCTGTCTGCCATCACCAGAAACCATTTGAGTATTTTTTTTGTGTGTGTATGTTCTTATATATATATATATATATATATATATATATATATGATGAACATGATTTTATATATATATATATATATATATATATATATATATATATATATGTATAAAATCATGTTCATATATATATATATGTATAAAATCATGTTCATATATATATATATATATATATATATATATCATGTTCATATATATATATATATATATATATATATATATATATGTATAAAATCATGTTCGTATATATGTATAAAATCATGTTCATATATATATATATAAAATCATGTTCATATATATATATATATATATATATACATATGAACATGATTTTATACATATATATATATATATATATATATATATGTTCATATATATATATATATATATATACATATGAACATGATTTTATACATATATATATATATATATAAAATCATGTTCATATATATATATATATATATATATATACATATGAACATGATTTTATACATATATATATATATATATATATATAAAATCATGTTCATATATATATATATATATATACATATGAACATGATTTTATACATATATATATATATATATATATAAAATCATGTTCATATATATATATATAATATATATATATATATAAACATGATTTTATACATATATATATATATATATATATCATGTTCATATATATATATATATATATACATATGAACATGATTTTATACATATATATATATATATATACATATGAACATGATTGTGTATATATATATATATATATACATATGAACATGATTGTGTATATATATATATATATATATATATATATATATATATATATGAACATGATTGTGTATATATATATATATATATATATATATATAAAATCACCTGCAGACAAACCTGTTTTGCTGTATCGCAGCTCTTCAGTACAGCTGGATTATCCGTTTTAGCTTCAAGCCAGGATTAAAATCCAACTAATTTATCATTAGATGAACGCCTTACTACTGAGCTATCTGCAATATATATATAAGATTAATACAAATAAAATTTCTGACTTACCTAATAGATATTATATTCAACACATAAACACATGCCTCAGTATGTCTTTTGTAATCTGCTTCTGCCTATTTAAGAGCTAAAAATGGTTAAACATGATAGTTTCAAAACCCATTGTTGAGAAAGTATAAATTTCACTAAGTTCTTCATAATTATGACCTTGTGCCATGCTATGCTGTTTATCACATTGTTTGAATAAGCAAACTATAATTGTCATCATGATTTTAATCTCCACTTTCGTCGCAGTAAACAACCAGATACCAACTACTGAGTAATAAACATCCCTTTTGTTTCGAAAATTATGGTTGAAGAGTGAATTTAGTTTTCAGTGGGTCTCTCAGAACAATGACCTTGTGCCAGACAAAAGTCACTCTATAAATGCCAAAATAAGATTCCCATTGCATGCATCTAACTAAACTTATTTATAAATGGAACTTTGTCTGTGTTACCTATAGACTCCGAAACAGCTGAAACGATTTTCTTGAAAATTTACACAGTTGTACTATAAACGTCTGCGAGTGTTCTTAGCTCAGTTTTGTGTTGAGGTACCCCTGATAAATATCGAAAATCGATAATCGAAAAAATCGGGTTATAGAAGGAGTGGTCTGATTTTAATCAAATTTAATACACTCATAGACAAAGACATAAGAAACAATATTCAGAAGTTTCGAGGTTGCAATTCTTACAATAGCTTCGAAATTCAGTTTATGATGAAAAAAACTTATTTGATATAGATACCAGGAAATCAAAATTTGACTTACATCCATTCATTTTTCTTTCAGTCTATGGTTTCGCTTTAACTGGAAACAACTATTGCTTTTTAGTCTTTTGTGCCAACGTCCAAAGAGTCTGAGCTCCAGACCATGGATTAGTTTTAAAGCTTTTGTTACATTCGAGCAACGCCGGGCTATACTGCTAGTATACATATAAAATCTTAGTATTCCTTTTTGTATATCTCTTTGCTTATTTGTATAACTTCACTTAACAAAGTAGCCAGACTGAGCTACAAGGAATTCGGCAATATTGGAAAGCCTGGTGTGACTAAATTTAGAACTGACTTTATTAGAAGCTTCTTCTTTCTTTTTAATGTCATGTCTCTTCACCAGACCTCAAGTTCAATTTATATATTAGTTAAGTGCCATACATGAAACACGCTTGGGCGATCATGTCTCGAAAGAGACATGACTGACTGGGCAGAAGATTATCCCGCAGTAGGTTGCCATTGCTTTCAGCTGTAGACTGGTTGCCAGCCAAGGCTATAGAACCCAATCTGTTCTGTTATTTAACCCATAACTGGAAGTAAGAGACAGATTAATACCTTTCCCAAGGGTATTTGTGCATAAGTGAATGCAATGAATTCAACTGGAATTCGAACTCGGCTCCCCGATTTCTCGTTCCGAGTCGATATCCACTGCATCACAACACACATCAATTCATATATACAAACCATATAATAAAGATGCTAGGAAAATGATTCAGCTCATTCTCTTGCTCCAGAAAGTACCCAACTCTTTCTGTAATTCTTTATCCCTACAAGAGTCAGATTAGACTAAAAATGGAGTATTGTCGTCATATCTGGGCTGGAAGTAAGTCTGCAGCTAAGAAAGTTATTTCATGCTAAATAATTTTTCTCATCAGAATCTATCTTACATATTTATAATTTTACCATTCATCTTTGCTTTGAATATTACTGCCGCATATTGTCTGGTGTTCCTGCCATATATTATTTTTTATAATCATCTCACCCCAAGCAAGGCAGAACTACCACTGGTGTGCAGAGGTTACATAGCAGGAGAGTGAAGAAAGAGGAGAACAGGTCACAGTAGGTGTCGGAGAATGGGTAAAAGAACAACGGGTATATTGAGAGCTGCGTAAGAGCAAAATAAAGTGAAAAGAAGGATGGGAAACATGGAAATAAGAGATGACAGTTGACATTGCATTTAAATTCTTGGAGATTGTAGCTGAAAGGGAAGCAAGTCTACGGAAGGGAATTCCGCAGGTGGGAAGTGCAAGAAAAGAAGCTGATGGAGTAGAAATTATGATTACACTTGATTGTTTTCCCGGTAAAAGGGTAGGACCTCGTTGCCAGTCTAGTAGCTCAAGTAAATTCGTATAGGAGGGGCACCAAGGAGTTAATTTCATTGGAGCAGAACCCATGAAAGTATTTGTAGAAGAGACGGAGGGAAGCCACATCTCGTCGGTGAGAGAGAGACTGGAGTCGGGCCGCCAGGTCAGGATCAACTACATTGCAGGTTCTTCTTTGGATCTTGTCGAGAACCTCTAAGTGAACAGCAGGGGCCCCTGACCAGATATGACAGCAGTATTCAATGCACGGGCAGATAGTAGATTTGTAAATGTGCATGACTAATTTGGAAGAGAAGAATTTCCTATCCCAACACAGAGACTCGACCTTCTTAGCAGTAGATTTAGATATTAATTCAATGTAGTCATTACACTTCAGGTCAGGTGAGAGAGTGAGACCGAGGAGGCACAGTGTATTGCTCTCAGGGAGTCTAGCGTTATCCATGCTGATGGTGGATAGAAAATATTCTGTAATGGTTAAAGGATAGAAGCTTAATTTTGGAAGCATTAAAATTTATGAGCCATTTCTTACCCCAGTCTGGAGGTCCTTTTCAAGAGCAACAGCGAGGTTTGTTTTGTCTGCATTGGCAGATTTAGAGATTCTTGATGAAATGTAAAAAATCTGCAATATTATTGGTCCTGACCTGGCATCTCAGCTTCAGGCCCTTTCTCACCACTGTAATGTAGTTTTCCTGTGCCTTTTCTATAAGTTTTTTCATGGTAATTGTTATGATGAACTTTCCGCTATGGTACATCGACTTTATGAATTTATGTGCAGTACTAGATTAGGGGCAAAATCTCATCATTTTAAAGCAGAAATAGCTAGATGTAACTGTAAGTTCTATGCTAACAGTTTTTCTATCACATTTCTTGCTTGTGAAATTCTCTTGTAGCTTATTGTTTCCCAGTCAACTTTGGTCATCAAACATTTAAATGCAATGTCAATGGTTTTCTTCTTTCTTCTTAATTCTTGTTCTTTTATTGTCCTCTCTCCTTAATAGTAGTTTTTCTCATATTCTCTAACTCTCTAACCTCTTGCTTCCTATTGGCTTTATTTCCTTCCTTAGAGTGAAATATAAAAATTTAAATGCAATGTCAATCGTTATCTTCTGTTTTCTTAATTCTTGTTCTTTTATTGTCTTCTCTCCTTAATAGAAGTTTTTCTCATATTCTCTAACTCTCTAACCTCTTGCTTCCTATTGGCTTTATTTCCTTCCTTAGAGTGAAATATAAAAATTTAAATGCAATGTCAATCGTTTTCTTCTATCATCTTAATTCTTACTCTTTTATTGTCCTCTCTCCTTGATAGTAGTTTTTCTGAGTAACCCCTTGCATCCTAGGGGATTTATTGGTTTGCTTGAGGTAAAATGATTTTTAAAAAAAGCTACTAAATCCTGACTTTCCAGTCTTGATAGAGTTTGAAATCATTTCATTGATTATTTTCAGTCATTTAGTAAAGCAAACTGCCTGCATGCAAATAGAAAATGTAAATGGAATACAAAGGGGATGAGGGTGATTATGTGTGGCATGGTGGGTCATAGTCATGAAGATTAGAACAGGTGGAACTAAGGAATGTAGTTCATCTGAACACTTTCCATGGAAATAGCAATACAGCAGTGAGAGGCTTTTGCTGTTTCATCTGTGGGAAAGAGGTTGTAGGGAAAAAATAGTATGTCACCCACAAAGATACAGAAACACTTTTGGACTCTATCAACTGGAAAGTGAAGACTAGGCAAGTTCTGTCCATATATGGCAGCAGTACTCCATTTTCAGACTGATCTGGCTCCTGTAAAGGTAGAGGAATCGGATACTTACTGGAGAAGTTCAAGAAACTGACCATTTTTCTAGTATTTTTAGCAATGGATAATATGCAGAAGTTCCACTTGAGGTCTGAGTTGAATTTCCGCTAGGTGCTCGATGCACGGGGCCTCCCTGAGACAACATCTGTTTATCCCAATAGTTGAAAATTCAGGGTCCACACAAAAGTGTGAAGAAAAGAAAAAAATTCAGTTATAAGAAGACATAATTTCTGGTCATTTACAAGAGGAAAATCCAAAGGTGTGAGTTACAAATTAGTGATATCAAATTCAAACAAGAACAGAAATTTAACAATCTTGTAATTGTTATATCAGACAATGGAAAATGTCATACAAAAATCTGAAGGTGCATTGGAATAGTAAATGATGTTTTCTAAAAACTAAGCAAAACATTAAGAAACAGGAAAATTTTAATAGAAACAAAGAAAAGCATGCTGAACCACAATGTCATGTCAATCTTTCTATATGACAATGAATACTGAATAATTTTCTCACAGATGCAGAAAAGATTTCAGGAAACAGAAATGGGATTTTATAGAAGAATGCTGAGAATGTGGGAAATTAGGAACTTGTAAAGAAAATGTAAATAAAAGTACTTGTATTTAGAATCAGAAAGAGTTGAAATTTATGGGATACATAATGAGGAAAGAAGGCTTACAGAATTTGATCCTCACATGAAAAATGGTAGTTAACCAACCTAAAAGGTTTGTATAAATGGATGGAAGAATAGAAGGAGAGTAAAGAGATAATCATTGCTTAGAATTACAAAGGAAGCTGTAGTGAGCCAGGATCACCTATCACAGAACATCCAAGAAGAATAAGTCTTTATTTTGGCAGGGTTTATTTTTATCATGTTGTATCTTTTAGAATTTAATTTTGAATGTGAATATTTTTTGATCATATCCCGTATTGTAATGTCATGTCTTGAGTATTAATTTTTTTTTATCACTGGATGTTCAAACAGTCAAGAGACGAGAATGTTTGTTTGAAAGAATCAGTGAAAAATTGTGATTATGTTATGTCTGTAGAATTGGCAAACTTACCAACACTGAATTAATCTGTTTATCTGAATTGATGCAACGCCACCTGAACTTGGTACAGTTCTTGTTGTGGAAAGTGCTTTTCTTGATTTCATTACTTTACAAAAGACTCAAAGACAAACTTTGTCTAAGCACTTATTTTCCAGAGAATTTGGCATGAACAAATTGTTGTATGTTCTCAATTGAACAGTATAGAGTTACAGCATTATAGTTTCCATCTTGCTTTTGGGAATGCTTACCATTCTCTCGTGATTATAGAATTGTTGTTCAAAGCCTCAGAAGACCTTTAGAAATTTTTTTTCCAAAAGAAAAGAAAAGTATGCCTTAAATTTCAAACTGAAGCAATCTTCAGATTCTTACAGCATTCTACAATTCTTAGTAGGCCTCTTATTACCACAATGCGGCATATTTAATAGTAAAGGTGATGGGGTGCGTGGGTGGCACAGTGGATATCGGCTCGGAACAAGAAATCGGGAAGCCGAGTTCAAATTCCAGTTGAATTCCTTGCATTTACTTACGCGCAAATATCCTTGGGAAAGGTATTAATCCATCTCTTCCCTCCAGTTATGGGATAAATAATAGGACAGATTGGCTTCTATAGCCTTGGCTGGCAATCAGTCTACCACAAAAAGCAATGGCAACCTAATGCGGGATAATATTCTGCCCAGTCAGTCATGTCTCTTTTGAGACATGATCGCCCAAGTGTGTATCATGTATGGCACTTAACTGACTGATGGAAACAAAACCAAAAAGAAAAAAAATCTAAATTAAACGAAATAGATTATATACCCAAAACACAACAAAAATTTTAAAAACATCATCTTTGAAATTAAAATTCCTACCATTGCCCATTTGCATGCATATGTAGTTACATTAATATAAACATAACTTTAGTCTGATGAAGTCCTAAAGAATGAAACTTAACACACATAAACTTTGTGCACTCATATATATATATATATATAAATCATAATTATGAATTAAAAGTACATTGCAACACAGAAATTTCTGTTTTGAGATTTCTATCTCGTCATCAGGCAATGTTGGATGTTGGTTGTGGAAATGATCTACTGTTTTCACAAACAACATCCAACATTGCCTGATGATAAGATAGAAATCTCGAAACAGAAATTTCTGTGTCGCAATGTACTTTTAATTCATAATTATATGATTATATTATACCCTACAATATTTATTTTAGTGAGCCTTTTTTTATAAAAATGTAAATGCCAGGGAATTCAAAATCGTAAAATCTTGGCTCCTCTTTACCTGGATTTATATATATATATATATATAGTATATCGAGGCAGCAAGTAATTTTCTAAACATATGCTGTTAAATATAAGAGACAATGAATGTCTATTATGTTTAATCATGAGCCGTTCTAAACGTCGTATTTTTGCTTTAATTTCAGTTGAAAATAAAGACAAAAATTCTCCAACATTTGGATAATTATTTATTGGTTTTCTTCTAAGCTTTCGGCTCACATGAGCCATCTTCAGAGAGGTCGTTCAAACTGAAATATTATAAAATCCACCATCACCGACAATTTTATTTTGTGTTGACATAAAACTCCGCTTGGCAACGGCAATAGTTACCAAAAATAATAAACGCAGTTCTTAAGTTTGCGATGTGGTTTTATAACATCACACCGCAGGATAGCGTGAAATGACAACAAAACCATGTAGTCAAATGCAATGTAATATGTTATTTCCTGTTTTAAAGTTGATTTTATTGAGTGTTGGTTGTTTCGATTTGATGTACATGGCCTCCAATATCTGCAGGTTCCTCTTACTGTGTGTATGAGTAAGGATCACCGTATTGTTGACCAAAATCTGTCTGATATTACCTACATGTTTATGTTTTTCAGAGAAATGTTGTTTAATAGTACTATGATCAGAAAGATGACATGTAAATCTATGGGAGAGCGTGGTTGTAGTAAAACCAATATATGTACTAGGTTTTTGATTAGTATCAGAGATGCAATCTCTGAATGGGCATGTAAATTGGTACACTACATTGGTTTTTTGTAGAGAATTTAGTTTAGTGCTTGTTTGGTTATTATAGACTATGAGGTCAATTGTTTTAAACTTTTTATAATATATAATGAGTTTAATTTGATTAAAGAACTTAAGAACTGCGTTTATTATTTTTGGTAACTATTGCCGTTGCCAAGCGGAGTTTTATGTCAACACAAAATTGTCGGTGATGGTGGATTTTATAATATTTCAGTTTGAACGACCTCTCTGAAGATGGCTCATATGAGCCGAAAGCTTAGAAGAAAACCAATAAATAATTATCCAAATGTTGGAGAATTTTTGTCTTTATTTTCAACTGAAATTAAAGCAAAAATACGACGTTTAGAACGCTCATGATTAAACATAATAGACATTCATTGTCTCTTATATTTAACAGCATATATATAAATATATATATATATATATATATAGATAGATAGATAGATAAAGAACAAGTTGGCAAAAAGTGTCTTTAATCTAACATGTTTCAATTATAACAAGCTTCTTCAGAGATTTAATAAGGATGAAAGACACATTTTTCTTACTTGTTCTTTCTTTATTCTATTCATCTTGTTGGGTTCCGATCCATATATTCAACTCATATATATATATATATATATATATATATAGGGCTATATGTATGTGGGCTATATATATATATATATATATATATATGTATGTGGGCTATATGTAATTTTGAAAAAAATTTTTTTAGCTATTTAAATGCTCCTTTTCATAATATTCATTAATATGTATGTGTGTGAGTGCATATGGAATATATATATATATATATATATATATATATATATATATGTGTGTGTGTGTGCGTGTGTATATGTGTGCATGTATGTGTACACATGTATATTATGTGTATATGAATTTTTTGTATATAGGTGTGTACACACATATATATGTGTGTATGCGCATGTATATGTATATAAGTGTGTAATAAATTGAATGTATGTGTGTGTATGTGTATGTATATATGTATTCTTATTCGTTAAATTGTGTGTGTATATATATGTATGTATGTGTGTACTTCTATAGGTATGTATATATAATAATTGTAATTCATTTTTTTTTGTTTTTGTTTTTTTTTTACCTAGTGTTGTCTTTATTTAGTTTAATTTCAAATGACCTAATTTTTTTAAAAATAATTTTATTTTAAATCCTATATCTTTTTATTCCCTTTTATTAATAATTATGCCTTTTTAAGTAAAGGCCTTTTTCTAATACTTCAACGTTTTGGGGAAATTAGGTTTTTGAATTTGTCCAGCGTCTGTAATATTTAAAAAAATTTTTTTTTCTTTAGTTTCTTTCTTTTTCCCTCCCTTCCTTCTTTTATCTCTCTTACCACCTTTTTTCCGTGTTTCTTTAACTGACGTCGATTTAACACGGCTGTCTGTTAATTTTTAGTTACATTCTCCCCTTTTTTTTGCGAACCCAGACGATGTCAATTTTTTTCTTTTCCTATTTATTTGATTTTATTCTATCTTTTTCTTTTTCTTTTTCCTTTTCTTTTTCTTTCCCTTTATTTTTATTTTTATTTTATTTTATTTTATTATTTATTTTTTAATCTATTTAAAAAGGAAAAGTAGACTAATTTTTCTCCAGTTTCTGAAAGGTTTTTTTCTGTTGCTGAGGTGATGTGTCGTTCCCCGTGGGGATCTTCATATCGAAATGGCCATTCAACATCTTTGAATTAATCCTTTTTTAATATATATATATATATATATATATATTAATTATAGTTGTAATACCAATAACAACAGAATTAATTCTGTCAAGATTATCAATAATTAAACTACAACTGAGATCATTTTGAAACCCACCAGGAACTAACCCGCAGGGAAAAGAAGGGGAAGAAAAAAAGAAACAAACAAAATACCTGAACATAAAATCAAGCATTCGTGAGAAAGAAAAAAAAAAACCCAAGACGAAATATATATATATATATATATATATATATATATAGAAGTGCCTTTGCACAAGGAATGAGAATGATATACCCCAGTGGTCGTAATAAAGGGTTCAGTTCAAAATTCCTGAAGAAGACCAGAGCATACAATGATAACAAAGATGAGGACAATAGCCCAAATAATGTAAATAGTGTCATATATTCTTTGCCTTGTGCATACAACAGGACTCTATTTTAAATACATTTAAAGGCGATTTTTAATATGTGTCAAAGTACATTCTTCTTCTTCTTCTTCCTGTTCTTCTTCTTCTTTATTTGCCGTGTCCTTTGAGGACATAGGCAATCATGGACTTCCACCTGCCCCTATCCCTTGTCATTCTTAACATTTCTTCTCTTGATATCTTTTCCAAGCCCCATTCCACCATCCACTTGTTCATGCCATCAACTATGTTTTGCACTGCTTTCTCCTGTCTCTCTTTCCTTCTATCCATCCTGTGAGTATTAGATTCTCCAAGCCCTCCTTCCTAATTATGTGTCCCAAAAACCTCAACTGTCTCTTCTTGATGCTAATTATAACATTCTTTTTCATTTGCATCCTTTTTAAAACCTCTTCTTTCCTTAAATGTTCGATCCATTATATCCTCAGCATCCTTCTGTAGAACCACATTTCCATTGCTTTGAATTTCTCCTTGATCCTTGAGGAGATTGTCCTGCATTTGATGCCATAAAGAAGGACAGATATCACATAACGGTCCAGTATTCTTTTCTTTGTTTCCAATGAAATCTTCCTGTTCCTCAAAATAAGTCTACTCGGCCTTTGGAATGCATCCTTGGCCCCATGCCAGTACGCTTTTGGATCTTATAGTCGCACTTTCCATCCTCTGTTAGAACATTTCCTACGTCTTCAAATTTTGTTAATACTGCATAATAACGTGTGCATCAAATGAAGATTGTCCAGCATTCACTGCCATATGGGAGGACAGATATCACATGACAGTTCAGTACTCTTTTCTTTGTTTCTCTTGCTTCGAGTCTCTCCTTCGTCTTTGAGGAGATTGTCCAGCATTCACTGCCATATGGGAGGACAGATATCACATGACAGTTCAGTACTCTTTTCTTTGTTTCTCTTGCTTCGAGTCTCTCCTTCGTCTTTGAGGAGATTGTCCAGCATTCACTGCCATATGGGAGGACAGATATCACATGACAGTTCAGTACTCTTTTCTTTGTTTCTCTTGCTTCGAGTCTCTCCTTCGTCTTTGAGGAGATTGTCCAGCATTCACTGCCATATGGGAGGACAGATATCACATGACAGTTCAGTACTCTTTTCTTTGTTTCTCTTGCTTCGAGTCTCTCCTTCGTCTTTGAGGAGATTGTCCAGCATTCACTGCCATATGGGAGGACAGATATCACATGACAGTTCAGTACTCTTTTCTTTGTTTCTCTTGCTTCGAGTCTCTCCTTCGTCTTTGAGGAGATTGTCCAGCATTCACTGCCATATGGGAGGAGAGATATTGCATAACAGTCCAGTACTCTTTTTTGTTTCCAATGAAATCTTCCTGTCTCTCAATACTCTACTCAGCCTTTGGAATGCATCCTTGGCCTCATGCCAATACACCTTCGGATCTCAGTGTTATTTTCTGTTGCTTTAAGTCTCTCCTTCATTTTTGAGAAGATTGTCTAGCGTTCACTGCCATATAGGAGGACAGATATTGCATAACAATCCAGTACTCTATTCGACCTTTGGAATGCATCCTTGGCCCCATGCCAATTCGCTGTTGAATCTGTGTTGTACTTTCTGTCCTCTAAAATCAACCAGGTACAGAAATTTAATTGCCTGTCAAAGTACATATGGGAACTAAACACCAGTCATAAAACGGGATGTAATAAACAAGATGAAGAAATCCAGAGCATTCAACAGTGTCCGGCATGCTGGCCTCTTGTGCAAACTGCGGAGCTACGGGATAACTGGACATCTGTTTGACCTCATCCAGTCATTCCTCTCTAACCACACATTGAAGGTGGTATTAAATGGGCATGCCTCCCAAAACTACCATACGAACACAGGCGTCCCTCAAGGTTCTATCCTAGGTCCCACACTCTTTCTGATGTACATTAATGATCTCCCCGACGCCATTAGATCCCAAGTTGGCATGTATGCCGATGACACAACAATCTACTCTCGCATTGATCAAAAACCAGGTGTGGACGACAAAGCGAACCTCATTGCCGTACTTGAAAAGGACCTCCAATCCGTAGTGGCCAGGGGTAGGAAATGGCTAGTAAATTTCAATGCTTCTAAAACGAAGCTGTTATCAACTAACCACCATAGAAAATCGCATCTACCTCCCATTAGCATGGGACAGGCTAGCCTCCCAGAGAGTAAAATACTACGCCTCCTTGGCCTTACACTTTCGGCGGACCTCAAATGGAATGACTATATCGAATCCATTGCCAAATCTGCCGCTATGAAAGTCGGCTCTCTGTGCAGGGCCCGGAAGTTTTCCCCACCTGAATCTATTCTGCACATGTACAAATCTACCATCCGCCCGTGTATTGAATATTGCTGCCATATCTGGTCAGGTGCCCCTGCTGCTCTCCTTGGGCTTCTTGACAAAATACAAAGGAAGATCTGTAACGTGGTTGATACTGACTTGGCAGACTGGCTGCAACCACTCTCTCACCGGCGTGATGTGGCTTCCCTGTGCCTCTTCTACAAGTACTTTCATGGCTTCTGCTCTGATGAGCTTAGATCACTGGTGCTGCCTAAGCACGAATTTACACGAGATACTAGATTAGCAACGAGGTCCCACCCTTTTACAGTTAAACAGATAAGATGTAACCGTAAATTCTACTCCAACAGCTTCTTTTCTCGCGCTTCCCACCTGTGGAACTCCCTTCCACAAGTCTGCTTTCCTGACAGCTACAATCTCCAGGTGTTTAAATGTAGGGTCAATAGACACCTCCTATCACTCTAACTCCCAATTATTCTCAGAACACTCTCATCTACCCAACCCTCATTCTCGGTATCCTTACCCGCCTATCACCCACCCTCTGACATTTCCTATATTTAATCATCCTTTCTCCACTCTATATAGCCCCCTGCACAGTAGTGGCAGTGACATGCCTTGCTCGGGGTGAAACGCTTATATAAAAAAAAAAAAAAAATGGAGAAGAAACTAAAATAGATAGAATTCAAGGACATGAGTGGGTTAAATAAACAAAAGGAATTAAATTATTTAAACCTGTTAGCATTTTAAAATGTGAGAAAAGTAGTATAGAGCTTGGGAATTTAAATACAAGACTCTCCATTTTGAAATTTATAAACAGATTGTTTTTCCGTAAATAGACATATTTTTCGCATTTGATGTCAAACGAAATTTTTATAATTTTATTTTAAATATCAATATTTTTATGAGTATTTTTTTATACACATATCAATAACATTATGAGTACTTTTTATACACATATCAATATTTTTATGAATACTTTTTTATACACTTATCAGTATACAATCTAAACTTATTTATAAATGGAACTATGTCTGTGTGTGTCCGTAACCTATAGACAGCTGAACCAATTTTCTGGAAAATTTACACAGTTGCACTATAAGCATCTGCGAGTGTTCTTAGCTAGGTTTTGTGTCGAGGTACCCCCGATAAATATCGAAAATCGGGTTATAGAAGGAGTGGTTTAATTTTAATCAAATTTGATACACTCATAGACAAAGACATAAACGATATTCAGAAGTTTCAAGGTTGTAGTTCTTACAATAGTGCAGAAAATTGATAATATATATATATATATAAAAGGTAAGATGTTTGTGTGTGTATGTCTGTTTATCTGCCTGTATGTCTGTATTTTTTTCAGCCCTTTTATTTTAGTTTTTGCTTCGGGTTTGGCTCTAAGTCGGTATAATTATAGTTCTTAGTCTCAGCCATGATAACATTTACTCAGAGGCCTTATTTAGCCTTCAAAATTCAGTTTACAATGAAAAAACTTATTTGATATTGATACCATGAAATCAAAATTTTTTTTCAGTCTGTGGTTTTGCTTTAACTGGAAACAACTATTGCTTTTTAGTCTTTCATACTAACGTCCAAAGAGTCTGAGCTCCAAAACCATGGATTAGTTTTAAAGCTTTCATTTCACCTGAGCAACGCTGGGCTATACTGCTAGTAAACCAATATATATAAACACGTGCAACAAAATAAATCCTACATTGCACTGATAAAGTCTCTCTGAGAATAAAAATAATTTTTCTTCTTGTTTTTAATTCATTACAGATACAGACTATCTGAAAATAATTTACATGTACAGGATGCAATGTTTAAATTGTCACCATTTTATATTTTGACATGGACATTGTTTGTTTTTGATTTTGTTAACTGCACAATATAGTAGGGTCAGTTGGGCACTGTTTATGAGAAAAAGCGCACCATGATGCAATTCACTCTGCCAGAAATTTGGAAACGGCATGATGTACTGCTTGGTATTAACACAAGAAGTTCTAATATGAACATTTCAGAATGTTTGGTTGTCAATCTGAGGACAGTGCAGAGGATTCAGAAAGAGTTAGATGAGTCTAATAGTGATTATGAAGGAATGGTAGATTATAAAATTCTGATAATAATAGAGCTTCTGAATTTGTTAATGAGAGCCTTAAACTCAACATGGAGGCCTACATCAAGTGCCTTGAGGAGGTCAAGATGGTGGTTGTTGGAAGACCCTATGTCTGGCAACAGGACTCCGCACCATGACACACAAAGAGGTCATGGCTGTCAGACAATTTATACAATCACATCACCCCTTACATCTTGCCACCTAACTCCCCATACGGCAATCTCCCATGATTATTATGTGTAGGGCACAATTGAGTGAGAAACCAACAAAACTCCTTGAAATACCAAAGAAGAACTGAAGGTAGCACTCACCAACTTAAACAAGGAAACCATCCAGAAGAGATGCAGGAAATTCTGAAGATGTCTGAAGACTGTGGTTGAAGCCAATGTTGATTATATTGAATATACTTACTGTTTAGTCTTTCAAGATATTTTTTGTGAAATTTTGGTTAATATATGTTAAATTCATTTTCATTTCTGCATCATTTAGACGACAATTTATCCTTCACACTCTGTAGGTATCAATGAACTATAAAATCAGACTGAATCTACCTCTTGCACCACTACTTCCCACGCAAATAAGCCAACACCTGACATCTGAGTATGGCAGTATTTTAAAAGTTTTACTCAGGATTGTTAGCCGACATTATATGCATTTGTCAGCTCATATTAGTAGACTTCACTCACAAGTGATTTTTTCTGTTCATCTCATGTTTTCATTTTTCCCCTCCTTCTCTCCTTGTATATTGCTCTATTGCAATTTCCTCTCCTGAAAATTCTTAAAATGAGATGAAACCTGATGTTCTAGTTGTATAAGAAATGGTACAATTCAAGTTGGGTTTTCACACTTTTTTTTAATAAAAGAAAACTAAGGAAGAATTTTAATTGCATGTGTGGGATTACTGCCACTCATTTCCAGTTACATTCTTAAATATCCTTGTCATATCAAGATGTAATACTATGCATGGTGCCAGACTTGTTCAGAAATATCTAAACTGTCAGTGGTATACAACTGCTTTTTAAGATCAATGATGAAAAATGGGTTTGAATGGATGAAGCATATAGAACTTAGCAAAGACATTGTGGACTGGCACTACACAATCACAAAGATTTTACCAAATAACAGAAACCACATCTCTTGAGGAATTTCAAAAACAGCAACAACTAAAATGAATATCACATGTAACTCAAAGAGAAAATAATGACATAATCAGGATGCTGATATTCCACACAACTTCAAAGAAAAGGTTAAGAAGGAAACTCACATCAATACTGGAAAGATCAGTAACAATTACTGGATGCGAGAAAGCAATTTTCCTGAAAAATTGTTTTAAAATAAAAAAAATTCTATAAATTTCAACTGAAAGTAGTAGTGGCTGTTTGGTTAATATTTCATTATAAGGAATGGCTAATACTACCATTACTATTAGAGATGATAACAAATACTATACAAGCTTGGTGAGTACCTAGATCAGTGACCATTTTTTTTTTTTAATCATATCACCCCGAGCAAGGCGATAACGCCACTGAAGCGCAGGGGGCTACGTAAGAAAGAAAAGATTGGAAAAGAGAAAGCTGGAAACCACATCCTAAACAAGGAACAAGGGATGAGCCTCTTCATCTGTTCAATACACATGGGTGGAGTGTGAACCGGGCGATAGTTTAGTCTATCTACTCCAATATAGCAAGTGCTGTAAGCTTGGATGTGCTGATGGTGTAATAAATAATGACTCAGAATTGTTAATTAGAGAGCTGAGTTCCAATCCAAGTTGAGTTTGTTATATTTACTTACATGTAAATACCCTAAGGAAAGGCATGAATCCACCTCCCTCTTCACCAGGGTTAGGGTTAAACTGGAAAACAAATTCTGACAATCTCAAAATATTTTTAAAGAAAACAAATTAATCAATCACTCAACAAATATTACAGTTTGATCTCCACCCTGATTTGAAAAGTGTAGCTCACAATCACAGACGCAAATATGAGAACTTTGAATTGATTGAATAGAGGAGGGATTGAGGGTTTACTGTTGTTCAGCACACTTTTACAGAGCTGCCAGTAATCTCTAGAACTGAACTTGTGAGATGCTATATGTTGTTTCACTCTATCAGCAAACAATAACTTTGCATCATTTAGGACATGCTTGCATTCATTACAAGCAGAGACAAATAAATAAAGTTCCATTACCTTTTCATTAGGGAGTGGTAGTGATACTTAACTACTTCAGCATTGATTACGGCCTCAAATACTTTGCTGAAAAGCAGTAAGAGGCGAATAACGTGATAGAGGGGACCAGAGGATTCATCAGAGTTCTTAAAAACAGAAACTACAGATGAGGACTTCCAGGAAGCAAGAAGGCAATAGTTTTAGAGTTTGAAGAGGACTGGAGCCAACTCAAGGGAACATTTCTTTAGGACAATGAATTTCCTTGTCGGAATCTAATTTAGAAATAATGCCCGAGGCCAGTTGAGCCTCTGTTCTAGGTGAGAAATTGGGTGTGAGTACTCCAGATGAGTCAAGTGTGAAATTGGTAGAGAATTGCAAGTAAAGCACTAAACCTTGCCTTCTGAAGATGTGAGGACTTTGAATTGATTGAATAGAGGAGGGATTGAGGGTTTACTGTCGTTCAGCACCCTTTTACAGAGCTGCCAGTAATCTCTAGAACTGAACTTGTGAGATGCTATATGTTGTTTCACTCTATCAACAAACAATAAATTTGTATCATTTGGGACATGCTTGCATTCATTACAGAGACAAAGAGGCATCTATTGTAATCAGATTTGTCACTCCTGTACAGCCAGAAGTGATTCCTGTGCGCAGTAGCAATCAAACATGCAGGTGAGAACCAAAGAGATGAGTAAAATTTAACTAAGAATTTTCTTGCTGGAATGAAAGCACTGATGCTGGCTTTCACCCAGGAGGAAACCTCAAAGGTACATTTTTGAACAGGGAGACTAAAAACCAAAGGAAATCATGGAATGAGATGTTTACAAACATCACTGCATTGATCAGAGTTGCCTAAGAGGTCAGAGCTACATGACATGAGTCAAGGATAGATGTAAAGAAGAGATCTAGAAGAGAAGTGTGTTCTCCAGAGTTATTGGGGAAATGCTTGGGAAAGCTCACCTGCATTATTAAGAAGTTCAGGATTTTGACACCAGCATGATCAGTGACAGAGTGTTTAAACCACTTGCATGATGGGCATTAAAATCACCAAACACAAATATATTTGAGGACAGGAAATTGCCTTGTCTATATTATCAGAAATACTATCTAGCACACAAAAGTCATGAGATGAAGGAGAGCAGTAGAGAAAAAAGAGATAGTAGTGAGAGATGGAGAGAATACTCTGGA
Source organism: Ascarosepion bandense (assembly GCA_037127315.1). Taxonomy (NCBI): domain Eukaryota; kingdom Metazoa; phylum Mollusca; class Cephalopoda; order Sepiida; family Sepiidae; genus Ascarosepion; species Ascarosepion bandense. The sequence continues at coordinate 602,816 of JBBBDQ010000859.1, read as the reverse complement.
GATTCAAGAGAGAGCTCCCTAGTCAGCAGGAGATGTTTGCAGACATAAACTCCCAGGTCATGCATGCGAACATTAGAGTCCTTCCTAAAAAAAGGAAGTTAACCAGGAATCGAGAAATCAGAGGAAGGGATTTGTAGAATTGAGATTAGTTTTACAAAGGGTAGAATATCTGGGGACTTTTTAAAGATGAAGGACAAAGGATAAGAAGTCATGGTGAAGGGACATGGCATATAGAAGAATGTGTAAGATGATTTTATATCTACCATGACCAACTTTTGTCTCAGTGTTTATCACAACCGACAAAGAGGAAAAATATAGCCATTCTATGAAACAGTCAGTCTACATTGTAAAATTTTGCTTGATGTTTCTAAAAATCTTTAGAACCAATAATAACGGGTAGCTGCTGCCAAAAATAAAATCTTTGAATTTTTTTTAGCAGTTTGTTGAAATTTGGAATTTATTTTTTTAGCATTTTTTTTTTAATTCGATTACAATTTTTCTGTCATGGTTGTCAATTTAAAAAAAAATTAAATTCAAAAATTTTTGAGATTCTTTAAATTTAAAATTTCTGAAATTGTTTTAATGTTTTTAAATCTTTTTTTATTTTTAATGTCTCTTTTTTTCTCTCTTCTGATTAGTTATTCTATCTTCCTCTCTCTGTTTTCTCTCTCTTTTTCTTCTCAATCTCTGTATCCCAGCAGTCCTTTCCTTAGACTTGCTCTCCTTTGCCCTTTCAAATCCTCACTTTATTTTTCTTTTCCACTCTCTCTCTCACCCTTTCTTTTCATCTCCCATTTTTATTTACTTTCTTTTTCACTCTCTTTCACTCTTCTTATTTCACTCTTAGTTATTTTCTGTTTCTTGCTATCTTCTCTCTCTTTCCCTTTTTTTCTTTATACCTCTTTCAGGTAACTATTTATGCCACATTCTCTCTCTCTCTCTCTCTCTCTCTCTCTCTCTCTCCTATTTTCTTTTTGCTTCACTAGTTTTATTTTCTCACTCCCCCTCTCCTTTCACACCTTCCCTCACTCTCATTTTTCTACCTTCCTGTTATCTCCCCCTCCCATTTATTTTTGCCATTCTATTTTCTCCTCTCTCTCCCTCTCTCTTTCATTTCTTTCCTTTTTCACATTTTCTTTCTGCTTCTCTATTTTTATCTTCCCTCTCTCTTTCATTTTCTCCCCACTCTCATTTTCTTTCTATTTTCTCTCTCTCTCTCTCTCTCTCTCTCTCTTCCCCCATTTCACATTTTCTTTCTACCTCTCTGGTTTTTTTTAACTTACCCTTCCTCTATTCCCACCTCACTCTTCTGCAAAATCTATGATTACTGAAATCATTCTTGTTATTTATTCATGTAATTGAATCAATTTAAAAACTGTGATATGTTTGTTTTTTTCTGTTATTTGAAAATTGAGAAACAGAAGAGAACACAGTGACACAAAAACCGAGTGGTAGGGTAGAGTACATGGCTCATTTGGTAAAAACATGTTATAACCTTAAGCCAGTAGTCTGGTCTCAGGTTCAAATCATATATCTGTCCCATATATTTGTTTACAGCTGGTTGTGGTGCAATGGATATTGATTCTGAACAACAAATCGGCGAGCTGAGTTTGAATTCCAGTGGAATTCCTTGCATTCACTTGCACACAAATATCCTTGGGAAAGGTATTAATCCATCTCTTCCTTCCAGTTATGGGTCAAATAATAGGACAGATTGGGTTCTATAGCCTTGGTCGGCAACCAGTCTACCACAGAAAGCAATGGCAACCTACTTTCAGGATAATCTTCTGCCCAGTCAGTCATGTCTCTTTCGAGACATGATCGCCCAAAATGTGTATCATGTATGGCACACAACTGACTGATAGTCAATTTGCATACTTTTAAAATCCACATATTCCAAATAGAAAAATTTATGTTCTTGTCATCTATCCAGTTCTTCTTATATAACATTTTCTTTATGCATCATGTCCCTTCAGAAGATGGCTCTCCTTAACTTCCTATCTTTTGCTACTCTATGTAACTTTTACCATCTCTCTTTCTCCTTATCTTTCAGCTATTCACACAAACTTCTTAAGTTGCTTACATACTATTTTGCTCAGCTTCTATTGCATTCAGTATGTCTTGTGAGTGTTAAATTCTTCAAACTTATTTTTCTCACTATATGTCTCAGAAATTTCAGTTGTCCTTTTCTGATTGTAAGTATAAGTTATTTTGTCTGAAGAACTATTTCAATGATAATGACCCTTCTCAAAACTATAGAAATTTATCTGATTTATATCTGAAAAAAAAATGTTATTTTATCTGAAGAACTATTTCAATGTCCATGAGCCTTCTCAAAACCTTAGAAATCTATCTGATTTATATCCGGAAAAAATATTTTTTGTCTTAAGAACTATTTCAATGTTAATGACCCTTCACAAAACTATAGAAATTTATTTGATTTATATCCGGAAATATAAAATATCTATTTCAATGTTAATGACCCATCTCAAAACTATCTGATTTATATCTGGAAAAAAATGCTATTTTGTTTGAAAAAGTATTTCAATGTTAATGACCCTTCTCAAAAACCTTAGAAATCTGATTTATATCTGGAAAAAATGTTATTTTATCTGAAGAACTATTTCAATGTTAATGACCCTTCTCAAAACTATCTGATTTATATCTGGAAAAAACGTTATTTTGTCTGAAGAACTATTTCAGTGTTAATGACTCTTCTCAAAACTATCTGATTTATATCCGGAAAACATGTTATTTTGTTTGAAGAATTATTTGAATGTTTGTTATACTTGAATAAAGTGTCATTGCTGACATTTGAGTTTTAACACGGATTGTCAGAGAACAAGCATAGTTGACCTCATTGTGATGTAATTAGAGGAATCACGCTGCTGGGATCATGTGACACTGTAAAAATAATATATGTGGGTACATAATAAGCATTTTTATCAGAAAAGGGTCAGACAGTATTCTTTGACAGTGTTATTTCTAGTATATGTGACTTTACAAAAGTGGCGACGAGTACTTGTTTGAACTTACGTGAGGAAAAAATACGTATCCTACACATTGTAATAGGATATTCAGTTAATATTTACCACTTCACCAATGAGACATCATATTCACAGGACTATGGAGAAATAACCAAGCAAAGTTATGCAAAAATTAATCTATGAAATATTCAGTGTAGTACAGGAAAATGGAAGATCTAAAATCTATCATGATTCAAATGTTGGCACTACAAATGCAACAACAAAAACAACAGAACAGCAAATACAATTACAACAACAATAACAGAATTTCTTTAACTGTTATTTCATAAAACTACAGAAAAAAACATCAAATTTATTCACTCCAGATGCTGTCACTAATTCAGTTAGTGAATTTTTATACAATCCAAGCAAATACATAAGTTTTCCAGCTTATAATTAAATATACAAAGGGATCTTTAAGAAAGACTGTTTGCAATAGAATGATGAAAAAAAAGTTTGTTTGTTATTAAGAAAATTGTCCCCTGCTGAACATGAAAAGTAAATTTTATTTTGCAAAAAAAAAAAAACAGGTGAGATAAATTTTGATGAAACTATAGAAATACTATCAAAACTTTTTGGTGATAGGAGTTCATTATTTCATACATATTGGCAATGTCTTAACTTAGTAAAGTGTGACAATGAAGCTTTTGTCACTTATACAAAATTTGTGAATCAAGAACATGAGAAGTTCAAGTTAAATGAGTTAACTATGGATTTATTTAAATGCCTAATAACTATACAGGGCTTAACTTCTGATAAGGATGTGGAAATAAGATGCAGGATACTTGCGAAATTAGAAATGGATCCCAAATTAACTCTCCAAAAAATAGTCGAAGAGGGTCAACATATTGTAAATCTAAAACTTGATATTGCAAGGATTGAGGAAAGAGACATTTCACAAGTTCATAGCATCTAAGAAAGAAGACTATAGACATTTTTCAACTCCTAACAGAACATGAAAAAAAGACAATAAATTCCTCTCAATACCTAATACTTGCCACAGTTGTGGAGGTAAGCATTTCAAAAGTAATTGTTTTTTGAGAACAAAATAAATTTACGAATCTGGGAGGGTAGGACACAAAAGTACCTGTTGCAAATACAAAAAGTGGAAGAAAAATACAACGTATATGAACATCGTTAAATACATGATGTAAATTCAAAAAGCATAAAGAAAAATTAACAAAACTTCAAAGGTGTGTTTAACTGCAAAAAAAAAATCTCAAAAGAGGAAATTTGTTTTTAGGAAAATTAATAATGTCAGAATAAAACTACAAGATACAGGATCTGATATCACCATCATAAATGTACAGACATGAAGGAAAATGGTATTAACTTCAAGTCAGTGTACTAACTTCTAAAAAAGTTGCTTATGGAGTTTCAGAAAGGAAATTCAACTTTATGGGTGAATTCACCTGTAACATTTCTTTTGTTGGTAAAACTAAAAAAAAGCAGTGGTAAAGTATTAAAGAATACAGCTGATTTATTTGGAACAGATTGGATTACATTATTTGATCTTTGGGTCCTCCCAATTAACTCTTTCTGCAACAAAATATTGTTATCTTCAGTGCCAATACAGCAATTGAAAAATTAGAGAATGGATTTAAAAGTTTTCCAGAAGTTATCTCAGAAGGTCTAGGTACTTGCACAAAACTAAATCTAAATTTGAAGTAAAAGAGAATGTAACACTAATATTTAAGCCAAAAAAAAGTGTACTTTTGCTGCTTTAGAAACAATTAATAAGGAATTAAAGAAACAAGAAAAATTAGGGGTGATATCAAAAATAAACTATTCCAAATGGGCATCACTAACAGTTTACATTAAAAAAAAAATAATAAAATTCACATATGTGCAGATTTTTAATGGGGCTGTGGGAAATACAAAATAAAAATAACTTTCTTTTCTTCACTATTTTTAAAATTTGTGAACCACTGCAAAAATCTATTTTTTGACCAATAGAAAAAAGGTTGCCTCCATGCTGAGGAAAGATCAAGGAAAATTTTGCAAGTAAGTGTGAAATATTTATTAACCAATGAAAAGAGCAAATTTACAGAAAACTACAAATTGAACATTCAAAGACCTGTGTCCTATTTCTTCCCGCCCAAAAATGATTTTGCATTCAGAGCCGACCACATGACCAAGTCAGTCTACTTATTTCATGATTTTTTGGTCAATCAGGAGAGAGACAGAAGGAATCCTAGACCACTCAATGCACCCCTAAAGTAACAGAAACTTTTGGCCACTCAGACACAACTGTTCTAACAACACACATTTGCACTCCCTCACCTTCTTGCATGCTGTTTTCTTTATCTCTACTTCTTTCTCTTCACCTACTCACCTTACACAAAAAGAGAGGAACAAGACATTACTATTATTTTGTTGATACACATAGTGAAAACATAGATTATCTATTTTTGTACAAATCACACTTCACTATGTCAACCGATTTCTTAATTCTGTAAACATTTTACTGCAATTTCTCTTAGAACATTTTCACAGTTTAATGATTTCATACATACAATTTGATGTTATGTTATCTGATAAATTAATTTTTTATTTATTTATACATACAAAGAAGTTTTATCTTCTCTACCCTCTGATCTGGAGTAAATTGTGGAAAGTTTGGTTATATTTGATATTAGCAGTATAGCCCGGCGTTGCTCGGGTGTAATGAAAGCTTTAAAACTAATCCATGGTCCTGGAGCTCAGACTCAGCCAAAAGAATATTTGTGACGTTTGATGAGAATCAGATAAAAATTGTGGATTTGTATAAAGGACATACAGACAGATAAACAGACACACACACAAACATCTTGCCTTTTATATTATCGATTTTCTGCACTATTGTAAGAACTGCAACCTTGAAACTTCTGAATATTATTTCTTATGTCTTTGTCTATGAGTGTATTAAATTTTATTAAAATCAGACCACTCCTTCTATAACCTGATTTATTCTATTATCGATTTTTGATATTTATTGGGGGTACCTTGACACAAAACCTAGCTAAGAACACTTGCAGATGCTTATAGGAAAACTGTGTAAATTTTCAAGAAAATTGGTTCAGCCGTTTTGGAGTCTATACATAATGGACACACACACACAGAAAAAGTTCCACTTATAAATAAGTTTAGATAAGGCAAATTGAATAAACATTATCAAGCTCCCTACTTTAGAGCTAAATGAAAGTTTAAAACAATATCACTGCCTTTTACCAAGTTCAGAAGAAATCTTTGCCAAATTTAATGGTTGTAAATTTTTTTTAAAATTGAGCCTGTCAGACACATACCTACAAATACTAATAGACAAAGTGTTGCAGAAAACTATTAACAGCTAACACTCGTAAAGAACTACACAAATTTAAACAGCTTTCTATCAGTATAAAGGAAGTACTAAGCATATTCCAACAGATTATGGATATGATGATTGTCAATTTGGATTATGCATAAGCATATTGAGATGATGTACTTATGTGCATTGTGGTGCACTGGATATCGGCTCAGAACAAGAAATCGGGGAGCCGAGTTCGAATTCCAGCCGAATTCATTGCATTCACTTACGCGCAAATACCCTTGGGAAAGGTATTAATCCGTCTATTCCTTCCAGTTATGGGTTAAATAACAGGGCAGATTGGGTTCTATAGCCTTGGTCGGCAACCAGTCTACCGCAAAAAGCAATAGCAACCTACTGCGGGATAATCTTCTGTCCAGTCAGTCATGTCTCTTTCGAGACACGATCGCCCAAGAGTGTATCACGTATGGCACTTAACTGACTGACTTATTAAAAGTGAGACCCAAAATCAATATAAGAAAGAAGTAAAAAAGTATTTGAGAGAATTAAAAAGTACAGTTTTAAGATCAATGAAGAAAAAAGTAAATTGTTTATGTACAGAATTAAATATCTAGGAGAAATTATTGATGCAAATGGTAGACGACTAGATCCTTCAAGATCGTGTACAGTAAAAGACATGCCTACCCCAACAAATATAACAAAGTTACAAGCATTTTTAGGGTTTGCTAGGTGCTATTATGTATATATACCAAATATGCATGAATTAAGGACACCCTTAAATAACCTGCTAAAGGAAGATATTAAGTGGAATTGGTCAGATAAATGTTAAAGTTCTTTCAAAGAGATTCAGAAAGTTTTAACATCGAACTTGTTACTAGATCTTTTTGTCCCTAAATTAAAGATTGTGGTTGCATCAGATGCAAGTGATTCGGATATTGGAGCAGTGACACTACACAAATATGAGGACGAAAAAACTAAACCAATAACTCATGCTTCAAGATCATTAATAGCAGCTGAAAAAGGCTACAGCCAGATAGAAAACAAAACATTGGCCATCATATTTGCTATGAAAAAGTTTCATAAATTCATACATGGTAGAGAATTTATGCTACAGACAGACCATTGCGCATTATTGTCCATATATGGATTAAAAAAGGGTGTTCCCGCACACACACACACACACACACACACACACACAATGACTAGACTGCAGCGCTGGGGAACTATCCTATTAAACAATAATTATAAAATAGAGTTTCTGCCATCCAAAAAATTGAGTCTTGCAGATTGACTATCTAGACTAATATCAAAATTCTGCGAACACTTTAAGGACACAGTAATTGCAGCGATAAGGGCTGGAAAGGAAATCAATAATGTATTATACAATACAATAAGAGAACTGCCTATAGCATTAGAGTAAATACAAATTAAGTTGGAAAAAAATGACTTAATAATATGAAGAAGCAAATTAGATTGAAAGAAAAAATAGAAAAGTGATTACTGGAAATAACACATTTTCATTTTGCAATAATCCACTTATGTAGTGTGATACCAGCATCATTGAAAAAATGTATGTTAAAAGAATTTCATATAAAAGACCCAGGAATTTTTACGATTAGGTATTGGCCAAAAAAGCATCAAGATAGTCAAAATTTAGTAAAATTATGCAAAGGTTGTGTTCTGGCAGTGAAGTCACCATCTATAAAATTTCAACCTTGGCTGAAAACTTATATTTCATGATCCAGAATACATATAGACTTTGCAGGATCATTAAATGGAGTATTTCTATCTAGTGGTAGACAATAGTTACACTTAATGGCCAGAAATATTAAAATGTAGAAGACCGACTACTGCACTAACTATAAATTTTTTACACGAGATTTTTGCAAGGTTCAGTGTACCTGACTCTATTATTTCAGATAACAGGACACAATTTACAGCTAGTGAATATAAAGTTTTCTGTAAATCATTAGCAATAGAATACATTACAACACCTCTTTATCACCCAAGACCAAACAGACAAGCCGAATGGTTTGTCAATATGTTTAAAAGGGTACTAAAAATGTTGGAGTCAGATGCAGTGATGCTGCAACTATTTCTGAGTGTTTTCAGAATAATGCCAAACCCAAACACCATGTCTGGAATGTCACCTTCAGAGTTGGTGTTCACCAGGAAGATTAATAAATTACTACCAGAACATAAGGTGAGAGCATCAAGAAATAACAATATAAGTAAATACTTCAATCCTGGAGGTGTTTCTGAAAATGTATCAATTTAGAAAATAAGTCTGGGAAGATGGCGTTATAAAAAAACGGATCAGCAAAATGACATACCTGGTACAGGGACAAAAGTAGGAACATAAGCAACACCTTAGTTCAAACAAAGATTTATTGATTTAAAAAGTTTCCAAAATAAGGTACCTATGGAAACATTGTATGACATGTTTGATGTACCTACACCATCAGAAATTGTTGAACCAAGGTTTATGGTAAAAGAAAATGAACAGCAACAGAATATTTAAATATTGAACTGAAGCTAAAGAAATATAGACTCTAGAGGAAGTCATCTCAAAAGGGAGGCGTCATATATCTATAAAGTGTCACTGCCAACATTTGAGTTTTAACACAAATCACCTTAGAACAAACATCATCGTCCTGCGGCCTTGGCTGAGATGGAACTCACTACACCCCTCCAGTATTCCTTGTGCATTTGGAACCCTGGCGCAGTTTATAGCAAAATTCATAATCTTGTCAAATAGCTGAATACTTGATGCTTCACCTGGGCTACCAAGGGTGCTTTTATTGCGACACCAACACTAGATGGGGATGCCTCCAAGTCCCATCCCATTATTTAGCCCATAACTGGAGGGAAGTGACAGATTAATACCTTTCCCAAGGGTACTAGTGCTTAAGTGAATGCAGGGTACTCAACTGGAATTTGAACTCGGCTCACCGATTTCTCTTTCCAAGCTGACATCCACTGCACAAAACACATTCGTCACTGAACGCTTACAGCGCCTGGACTTTCCCAAGTGGTCACCCATCTAAGTACTGACCAGGCTCACGTTGCTCAGTACTTAGAACAAACATAGTCGACCTCATTCTGATGTAATAAGAAAAATCATGCTGCTGGGATCACGAGACGTTGTAAAAATAATATATATATATATATATATATATATATATGAGTACATATTAAGCATTTGAAGTCTGAAAAGAAAACAGTCTGACAGTATTCTTCGAAGGTGTTATTTCTAGTATATGTTGATAACCCTCCTCAAAACTATACAACACTATCTGAATTATATTCAAAACAAACGTTATTTTGTCTGAAGGACTATTTGAATATTAATGACCCTAATCAAAACTATAAAAAATATAAAAATATTCCTTGTTTGTGGGGATATTTATATCTTATCTAAGAATGTAACTTAGTTTTCTTTAACCTCCTTTGTTTTTGGGGTTTTTAGTGTAGGTTCTCTGAATATCTCCTTTAAATATTTTTTTCCAGCTAGCATACGTTGAAATACCTTTTTAATGCTCAAATACGTTGAAATACCTTTTTAATGCTCAAATACGTTGAAATACCTTTTTAATGCTCAAAATTATAACACACACCAAAACTTAAAATCATTTCCACTATTTTCTCTTCAGGTGCTCATCACCCACCCAACAGTTGAAATCAGCCACTGGTGGGCAATATCACTTAGATTGGGAGATCCTGGTGTAATCTATAAAATATTTCTGGCATAAGACAAAAGATATAGTAGAGATATTTACTGATTTAATATCCCCCAGCTACTACCCCCTCCCTCCTTCTTTATCATTTTTTTTTTTGTTTATTTGGTTCATATGACTATCACACTATCACCATCATGTACCTGTATCAAGGTTGGATGGTCATTAGGGTGGCACTTTATGTTATAAGATAGCTGGTCAATGTAGTTGGTTTCTGGGCGACCAACCAATCTTGCTCCATGGCTAAGTGTCCAGTGCAGTAGATCACTCGCTAGTTCTTATTTTACTTGCCAACAGTATCATGTAACGCACATTATGAATTTGCAGAAGATTGTAGAAATATCAGGGATGGGTCCATAGAGCTGTGATTTAGTTGGAAGTTGTCTCTAAGACATGTTAAGTATAGCTGAAGTTGTCTCTAAGACACGTTAAATATAGCTGAAGTTGTCTCTAAGACACGTTAAGTATAGCTGAAGTTGTCTCTAAGACATGTTAAGTATAGCTGAAGTTGTCTCTAAGACACGTTAAGTATAGCTGAAGTTGTCTCTAAGACACGTTAAGTATAGCTGAAGTTGTCTCTAAGACACGTTAAATATAGCTGAAGTTGTCTCTAAGACACGTTAAGTATAGCTGAAGTTGTCTCTAAGACACGTTAAGTATAGCTGAAGTTGTCTCTAAGACACGTTAAGTACAGCTGAAGTTGTCTCTAAGACACATTAAGTATAGCTGAAGTTGTCTCTAAGGCACGTTAAGTATAGCTGAAGTTGTCTCTAAGGCACGTTAAGTATAGCTGAAGTTGTCTCTAAGACACGTTAAGTATAGCTGAAGTTGTCTCTAAGACACGTTAAGTATAGCTGAAGTTGTCGCTAAGACACGTTAAGTATAGCTGAAGTTGTCTCTAAGACACGTTAAGTATAGCTGAAGTTGTCTCTAAGACATGTTAAGTATAGCTGAAGTTGTCTCTAAGACATGTTAAGTATAGCTCTCAGCATTCAAGTTTAGCTTCTATCAAGCTTAGACTTTAGTTAATGTCCCAGTAATGGCATCATACATTAATACCAAAAACATTAAATATTTACTCATAAATTTTGAGATTTGGTTGGCTGTTGTCTGTAAGTATAGTTTTTAGCACCTGAGTGTAGGTTCCATCAAGCTTAGACTCTAGGGCTTTAGTTAATGTCCAAGTCTTGGCATCAGACATTAACATGGCTTCTACAGTGGCAGAAAAGTATCTCTGTTTAAGGTCTTCTGGTAAATCAGATTTCTATTTTACGTCCATTTTATTCAAGGCAGCCCAGGCTTTAGCTATGCAAATTTTCACATCCTTTACAGTGGAATTTATTTTGCTTCTTAGCTCTTTTGCATATGTTTCTCATTATCTAAATCTAAATCTAAAATTATTTATAAATGGAACTTTGTCTGTGTGTGTGTGTGTGTCCGTTACCTATAGACTCGGAAATGGCTGAACCAATTTTCTTGAAAATTTACACTGTTGTACTATAAGTGTCTGCAAGTGTTCTTAGTTAGGTTTTGTGTTGAGGTACCCCCGATAAATATCGAAAATTGATAATCGAAAAAATCGGGTTATAGAAGTGGTCCGATTTTAATCAAATTTCATGCACTCATAGACAAAGACATAAGAAAAGATATTCAGAAGTTTCAAGCTTGCAGTTCTTACAATAGTGCAGAAAATCTATAATATATATATATATAAAAGACAAGATGATTGTGTGTGTGTCTGTTTATCTGCCTGAATGTCTGTTTTTTTTTCAGCCCTTTTATTTTAGTTTTGGCTTCGGGTTTGGCTCTAAATAGGTATAATTGTAGTTCTTAGTCTCAGTCGTGATACCATTTACTCAGCAGACTTATTTAGTCTTCAAAATTCAGTTAATGATGAAAAAAACTTATTTGATATCGATACCATGAAATCAAAATTTGACTTACATCTTATCATTTTTCTTTCAGTCTACGGTTTCGCTTTAACTGGAAACAACTATTGCTTTTTAGTCTTTTGTGCCAGAACCATGGATTAGGTTTAAAGCTTTCATTACACCCGAGCAACACTGGGCTATACTGCTAATGTGGAATAAACTGAATATGAAATCAGTAAATGTTTTTGTTGTTGTTAAATTTGTATTTATTTATTTATTTATTTATATATACATTTATTTTTTTAATTTAATTATTAAATCTAATAAAATTAAATAATAATTAAATACAATTTATTATTTAATGTAATTATATATTATTTTATTTTGATAAATTATTTATGCATTAATTTATTTAAAATTTTTACAAGTTTTCTTTAATTTTGTTTAAATTTTTATTGCTATGTATGTTGGCTTGTGAAAGGAGTATAACCTTTAAGAAAGGAGATATTTGAAAATACCCAGGGTGTTAAGATAGGAGATATTTGAAAATACCCAGGGTGTTAAGAAAGGAGATATTTGAAAATACCCAGGGTGTTAAGTTAACATTTTGGCAAGAATCACTCTCAAAAATTTCTTTTCTCAATAAGTTATTTTCTCTTTTAATTAGTATGGATATAGTAGCATTAATATTAGCCATTTCCTTATTCAAAAACGTTTGGCATACATTAACCAAGTAGCCAGTAATTAAATTTATAATAATTTTTTTCTTAAAATAATTTTTCAGAAAAATTGTTTTCTCAAGAGCAGTAGGTGTTATCACTCTTTCCACTGCTGATGGAGGTTTCCTTCCTAACTTTTAATCTGAAGTCGTGTGGCATATCAACATCTTGATTTTATTATCAGTCAGTCATGGATCAAAAGAGACATTATTACCCAAATGTGTATTACATACAGCACTTAATTCACTGACTATATCTCTATGCAAATATATATATATATGCGTGTTTTTTGTGCCTATTCTTTCATGCTGATTTAAGGCATGTTGGAAGAGTGTGCTTGGTGATTTTCCCACAGTAAATTGCCAGTTCTTTCTGCAGTAGACTGGTTGCTAACCAAAGCAAACATAACCCAATCTGTCTATTAACCCTCTCCAAGCTGGTTTTGAATTTAGAGTTTCCTTCTCCTAGACCAGTCACCACCCAAGGCTATAGAACCCAGTCTGTCTTGCTATTAACCCTCTCCAGGCTGGTTTTGAATTTAGAGTTTCCTTCTCCTAGACCAGTCACCACCCAAGGCTATAGAACCCAGTCTGTCTTGCTATTAACCCTCTCCAGGCTGGTTTTGAATTTAGAGTTTCCTTCTCCTAGACCAGTCACCACCCAAGGCTATAGAACCCATTCTCTCATGCTATTAACCCTCTCCAGGCTGGTTTTGAATTTAGAGTTTCCTTCTCCTAGACCAGTTACCACCCAAGGCTATAGAACCCAGTCTGTCTTGCTATTAATTCTCTCCAGGCTGGTTTTGAATTTAGAGTTTCCTTCTCCTAGACCAGTTACCACCCAAGGCTATAGAACCCAGTCTGTCTTGCTATTAACCCTCTCCAGGCTGGTTTTGAATTTAGAGTTTCCTTCTCCTAGACCAGTTACCACCCAAGGCTATAGAACCCAGTCTGTCTTGCTATTAACCCTCTCCAGGCTGGTTTTGAATTTAGAGTTTCCTTCTCCTAGACCAGTTACCACCCAAGGCTATAGAACCCATTCTCTCATGCTATTAACCCTCTCCAGGCTGGTTTTGAATTTAGAGTTTCCTTCTCCTAGACCAGTTACCACCCAAGGCTATAGAACCCATTCTCTCATGCTATTAACCCTCTCCAGGCTGGTTTTGAATTTAGAGTTTCCTTCTCCTAGACCAGTTGCCACCTAAAGCTGAAGAAAGCAGAAAGGTAGGACTAAAAATAAACTACAAAAAAACTGAATGCATGGTCATTAGTAAGAACTACAAATCAGGAATACTAAAATCAAGCAGGTACATAAATTTAAATACCTGTAAAATGTTCTAACAGAAGATGGAAAGCATGACATTGAGATCCAAAGGCAAACCAGCATGGCCAAGAATGCATTCTAGAAGCTAAGTAGAATATTAAGAGACAGGAAAATTTTGCTAAAAACAAAGAGGAGAGTACTGGATTGCTATGTTATGTCTGTTCTTCAATATGGCAGTGAATGCTGGACAATCTCATCAAAGATGAAGGAGAGACTTGAAGCAACTGAAAAATTCTTCAGAAGGATACTGTGAATATCATGGACTGAGCTTGTCATCAAGGATGAGGTTTTGGAAAAAATAGAAACAAAAAGGAAACTAATACTGAACATCAAGAAAAGGCAGTTAAAGTTCCTTAGACATATAATGAAAAAAGAAGGCTTAGAGAATTTGATACTCACAGGTCAGATAGCAGGGAAAAAGAGACAGAGAAAAGCAGTTAACATATTTGACAGGCTTGAGCAAGTGGATGGCAGAACAGGGTTTAGGAATAGGGAGATGTGGAAGCCCATGATCGTCTATGTCCTGAAATGATGTGGCACATAGAAGAAGATATTTTTAGCATGAGTCATCTTGGACTTTACACTGCGCAATGAGATCTGTTTTTGCATGTAAGAAAGAATTCTGCTTTTAAATCATTAGCCCCTTAGCATTCAACACGCCCAAACCCAACCCATATCAGCGCTCTCAACCCACCATAACCCACCCCCATGTATCAGTCAGTCAGTTAAAATGCCATATGTGATACACACTTGGGCAGTCATGTCTTGAATTGGCTCACCAATTTCTCATTCCAAACTGATATCCACTGCACCATAATGCACATCCGCATGCATACTCTGTGATAATTTATGACAACATCATCGTAAATAACATAGAAAGTCATGCAAACTATCTTTACTATATCTATCTATCCCTGTCTGTTCATATCTATCTATCTATCTATCTATCTATCTATCTATCTATCTATCTCTCCCCGTCTGTTCATATCTATCTATCTATCTATCTCTCTGTCTGTTCATATCTATCTATCTATCTATCTATCTATCTATCTATCTCTCCCCGTCTGTTCATATCTATCTATCTATCTATCTATCCCCGTCTGTTCATATCTATCTATCTATCTATCCCCGTCTGTTCATATCTATCTATCTATCTATCTATCCCCGTCTGTTCATATCTATCTATCTATCTATCTATCTCTCCCCGTCTGTTCACTTATCTATCTATCTATCTATCTCTCTGTCTGTTCATATCTATCTATCTATCTATCTATCTATCTATCTATCTATCTCTCCCCGTCTGTTCATATCTATCTATCTATCTATCTCTCCCGTCTGTTCATATCTATCTATCTATCTATCTCTCCCCCGTCTGTTCATATCTATCTATCTATCTATCTCTCCCTGTCTGTTCATATCTATCTATCTATCTATCTATCTATCTATCTCTCCCCGTCTGTTCATATCTATCTATCTATCTATCTATCCCCCGTCTGTTCATATCTATCTATCTATCTATCTATCCCCGTCTGTTCTATCTATCTATCTATCTATCCCCGTCTGTTCTTATCTATCTATCTATCTATCTATCTATCTATCTCTCCCCGTCTGTTCATATCTATCTATCTCTCCCCGTCTATCTATCTATCTATCTATCTCTCCCCGTCTGTTCATATCTATCTATCTATCTATCTATCTATCTATCCTATCTATCTCCGTCTGTTCACTTATCTATCTATCTATCTATCTATCTATCTATCTATCTATCCCCGTCTGTTCATATCTATCTATCTATCTATCTATCTATCTATCTATCTATCTATCTATCTATCCCCCGTCTGTTTCTATCTATCTATCTATCTATCTATCTATCTATCTCTCCCCGTCTGTTCATATCTATCTATCTATCTATCTATCTATCCCCGTCTGTTCATATCTATCTATCTATCTATCGTCTGTTCTATCTATCTATCTATCTATCTATCTATCTCTCCCCGTCTGTTCATATCTATCTATCTATCTATCTATCTATCTATCTATCTATCCCAATCTGTTCATATCTATCTATCTATCTATCTATCTATCTATCTATCTATCTCTGACCACATTCTTTTTCTCTTTTGATTAGCAAAATAAATACCAGCTTTATTATCTTTTTTTGGTGACAAGAAATCAAGCAAAGACAATAAAATAGAATCTATGGACCGGGTTATTCTAGAATCCAAGGAAACAATGAAAAATCTAGAAGAAATACAAGATAAATCGGATATCAATATTTCTGACATTAATAGTGACAAATTGATTGATTCAGGTGAGGATAATAATCTTGACACATGTGATCAGATTAGATCTCCTAGATGTCAATTTACCAGCATTTTGAGAACTTAATGGACAAACACAGTCATTGCTGAAGTATGCCAAGTAAGTCGACTATTTGTCTTTAACAGATTTCTTTTTACTTTCGTTGTAATTCACTCTTTTTATATGAATACATGGAGCTGCGTGTGTGTGTGTGCGTGCGCGCATGTGTGTGTGCGTGCGCGTGCGTGCACGCATGTGTGTGTGTGTGTGTGTGTGTGTGTGTGTGTGTGTGTGTGTGTTTAATATGAATGCTAAAGAATTAAGAGTGAAAAAGAAAGATACCACATGTCCTGTCAACAAGGTTTCAAGGATACATTCCAAAAGCTGAGTAGACGATTGAGAGACAGGAAAATGTTGTAGGAAACAAAGAATAGAGTCCTGGACTGTTATGTGATATCTGCTCTCCCATATGGCGGCAAATGCTGGGCAATATGAAGGAAAGATTCAAAGCAACAGAAATGTGGTTCACAGAAGGATGCTGTGGATACCACGGACTGAACATTTGAGCATTGACAAAGTTTTAGAGAGAATGGAAATGTAAATTTAAATTATACTTAACACTAGGAAGAGACAGCTGAAGTTTCTGGGACATGTAATGAGGAAGGAGGGCTTGGAGAATCTGATATTCACAGGGTGGATAGAGGGAAAGAGAGACAGGGAAAAATAGTGCATGACATACTTGATGGGCTTAAGCAAATGGATGGCAGAGCTGGGTTTGGAAGAAATAACAAAACAAAAGCATTAAGAGATACAAGAAATGAAAAGATGTGGAGGGCCATGATTGCTTACGTCCTGAAGGTATATGGCACATAAAAGAAGAATAGTCAAATAATACACATTTTTGGCAATCATGTCTCTTTTGATCCACGGATGAGAAAGCAAAAAGTTTTCCCACAGTCGGTTGTTATTTCTTTCTGTAGTCAACTGGTTGCCAACCAAGGCTATAGAACACAATCTGCCCTGTTATTTAACCCATAACTGAAGAAAGAAGCGATGGATTCATAGCTTTCCCAAGGATATTTGTGCATAAGTGAATGAAACAAATTCAACTGAAATTTGAACTCAGCTCTCCAATTTCTCATTCTGAGCCAATATCCACTGCACCATCCACACACATCTATTATAATACATCATATAATAATTCTGCTTGTTCCTCCATCCGTTACGCCACACTCTCTACACAAGCTTTTCCTTCCTCTCTGTCTTTTTACTCTCCTCAGCCTTTCTCTCACCTTTGCCAAATGGAAGGGTAGTAAAGAGTGAGAGAGTAGGAGGAGAGGGCCTGTAGCATTACCGTATCAGTAGCAGCTTAAGATGGTGGTTGTAGCAGTAATTGTGTGTGTATATGTAGGTGTACTGTACAATATAGTAAAAATAGGTTTGTTGTCGTATCCTGATAACAAAATTTCTGGCCTCTACACCCTTGGCCATTACTCAGTTGGTCTTTTCTGTTTACAATGGACACAGGAGCCATGATTTTTCAGTAATAAAAGAAAAACATTTTCTTTTTCAAAATCTCTCACAAAATAGCATACAGTATTTTGGTTATGGTCTGTGTATATGCTGCTTAATACAAGATTCCAGTAAAGTAGCTTCTATGGACATTACTTTTATAGATATTTTAATAAAATTACACTCTGTGTTATCATTATTTTATTATCCAATACCTTTATGTTTGAAGACGTTACTATCATTTGTAGTATGACAAAGTAAAATGTTTTCCAGGAAACCATAATTATCCTTCTGTGGAAATTCCACGGGTTCCGCTAGTTTATTATAATTTTTACTTTATAATAAATAATAATAATAAATGTTTTGTAGATAAAGAATAGTGTGTGAATGACATGATTTTGTGAAAAGATTTTGGCCCTCAGTTCGTTCCACTCCTGCCATCATATTAACATGACCTTGCATCAACCAATTGTCATCTTTTATGATCGCCCATATCCACTTGATCTTGCACCAACCAATCGTTACCTTTTTTCAATCACTACAAAACACTTTGATGGAAAAAACTTTTTCTAATGAAAACCCAATTCAAGAGTTTGTCCTGTCAAAACCTGCGAAATTTTACTCAGAAAGATATCACAGAAATGTCTGATAAGTGGCAACAAGTCGTTGCAAAATTTAAATAAAATGTTATTGTACTTTATTTTTTATAAATATAAAGTTGGTAAACACCAAAACAATATTTTTAGGATTCAACTTAATATCCGTAGAGAAAGGGGGTGTCATATCATTGAATAGATTAAGAAATGAATTAGTTTTGATTTTAAGAGTCAGTTGTAAAAAATGCCAAATAATTTTTTTATATTTGTAGTTTTTGCCATTCTTTCTTTACATTTTCTGTACATCATGAATTATTCTGTCAGTCATCTATTTGTCACAGTGTTTCTCTGTTTGTCAGTCTGTCTGTCTCTTTGTCCAGCTATGTCTGCCTGTCTGTCTGTGTCTGTTCATTTGTTTGTCAGTCAGTCTCTCCATCTGTTTTCCTATCTATATATCTCTCTTTCCATATCTCTGCCTGTCTGTCCTTTTATCTGTTTATTCTTGTGTCTATCCATCTGTGTGTCATTTTGTTTATCTTTCCATGTGTGTCTGTTCATTTGTTTGTAAGTCAGTCTCTCCATATGTCTCTCTGTCTGTTAACAAAATTCTCCATCTGTCTTCCTGTCTATATATCTCTCTTTCCATATGTCTACCTGTCTATTAACAAAATTAACAAATCTCTCTCCATTCATCTGTCTGTCAGTTCTACCATACCTCCAATTAGCTCTCAGTCTGTCTATCAGTTTAACAATTTGTCTCTTTATTTGTTCATCTATTCATCTGCCTGTGCATCTCTCTGCCCATCTGTGTGTCTGGCAATATGTCTCTGTTTATTCATCTGTTGTCTCATCAAACTATTCAACTGTATTTTTGTATTTCATCTATCAATCTGTCTGTCTGTCTATTCTTTTTTCACTACTTTTATCAGCTTACAGCCATGTCATGTTGAATACAATGGTTCTCGCTCGATCACTGAAGTTAAGCAACGTTGAGCCTGGTCAGTACTTAGATGGGTGACCGCTTGGGAATACCAAGTACTGTAAGCATTTAGTGACAGATGTGCATTCTGGTGCAGTGGATATCGGCTCGGAAAGAGAAATCGGTGAGCCGAGTTCAAATTTCAGTTGAATACACTGCAATCACTTAAGCACTGGTACCCTTGGGAAAGTTATTAATCCATCCCTTCCCTCCAGTTATGAGTTAAATAACAGGGTAGGACTTGGGGACTCTGCCCTTAAAAACAAATCCCAATGAATCTTGATACTCAAAAAAAAAGTATTACTAAACACAAAACTTATCTAAAAACAACAATAAATTGTTGAAAGAAAAAGGTATTAACAGCAATAAAAATAAATAAAATTTAGTTGACAATAAATGACCCACTGAGGTTGATATGCCATAAAAATAAAACAACCAACAACTACTTTTATCTCTCTGTCATTTCATTAGTCCATTCATATCTCTCCCTTTCCATATGTCTGTGTCTGTTTACATGCTTTTCTGCCTGTCTTTTTGTTTGTCTTTTCATTTGTCTGTCTTTCAATATATCAGAGAGCCACGTTCAAATTTTAGTCTCCTTTGTTACATTTACTTATGTTCAAATACTATTTGGAATGGTATGAATCTATCTTCTCCACTCAAAGGCTAAATAGTAGGACTTGTATCTGTAAAAAAAAAAATCATTGATATTCTCAAAAAATAGTTAATGCAATATTCACTTGCTAAAAAGAATCTAGAATATGTTTCAGCTAAAAATAATGCTTAAAGGGTTGATAAACCATGAATAATTAATCAATTCTCTCTATCCATCTGTTAGTGTATTTATATATCTAACTATCTGTCCTTCAGTCTATCCATCTCTCTCTATCTATCTATCTATCTATCTATCTATCTATCTATCTATCTATCTATCTATCTCTCCCCGTCTGTTCATATCTATCTATCTATCTCTCCCCGTCTGTTCGTATCTATCTATCTATCTCTCTCAATCTGTTCGTATCTATCTATCTATCTATCTATCTATCTCTCCCCGTCTGTTCATATCTATCTATCTCTCTCTCTCTCTATCTATCTATCTATGTCTTTTAATTAGTGTGCCTATTCATTTGTCTCTCTGTTCATCTCTCAGCTCATTAACCCAGCCATCTGTCTCTCAGTCTATCCATCTGTTTCTCTGTCTGTTCATCTATTTGTCTGTCTGTTGATCTGTTTATTTATATATCTCTCAATTCAAATGTCTGTCAGGTCATCAACCTATCCAATTGTCTCTCAGTTGATTCATCTGTTAATTAATATCTCTCCATTCATTTATCTGTCAGTTCATCAACCTATCTCTCCCAGTCTATCCATCTGTTTCTCTGTCTGTTCATCCATTTGTCTGTTTATTCATCTGTTTCTTTATATATCTCTCCATTCATTTGTCTGTCAGTTTATCAATCCATCCCACTGTCTCTCAGTCCATCCATCTGTTTGTTTGCATTTTCACCTGTCTGTCTTTCTGGCAAATTTCTTGTCTTCTGTTTCCATGCAGTTCGCAGATTCCATCTTAATACCACTTAAAAAAATTGCACACATGACATTCATTCTAACATTTTCTGTCACTTTTTTTCTCCCGACAAAGCAAAGTCATTTCAATAAATTTCATTGATTTCTTTATTGTTTAGTTTCAAGTAACTTTTTATTTCTTTTCATTTTATTTATTCCTTGTTTTATTATTAATTTGAGGGAAGCATTTTTTTCTTTTTTGTTCCATTTAAAATTATTTCTTTTTGCTAATAAATTAATTTCTTCATTCATTGTTACTTGATGCAATTTTCATTTTTTTAAATTCTTGCCCCGTCTTCGTTCTCTTTTGAATTATTTTCCATCCTTTTGCTTTTCTTTGAGTTTTTGATTTGTTTTGTTTTATAGCGTATTAACCTCATTGGATTATTTAATACCAACAATATTTTTTATGATTGGTTTGTATGAATTGAATTTGTATTTCTTGTAAGGAAGTTTGTCGATCAGGTTTTGTTGGTGTATTTTTGTGAATAGGGTTTATGTCAAGAGTCAAACATATTGTTGGTAATATTTCTTTTTCAAAACTCTATTTATATACTTTCATCGTGTTTGACCTCAGTTTGGTGGTTAACAATCTGCTGGGTCAGGTGGACCTGGGAAGAGCAACGATTGAAGTGGTTCCCCACTCCTCGAAACATCCATGTTTTTGGTTTAGTTTGTTTTGTTTTTTGGCATATCAACCTCAATGGGTTATTTAATGCCAACAAGATTTTTAGGATAGATTCGTATGAACTGAATTGGTATTCTTTGCAAGAAATCAGTTTGTAGATCATGTTTCATTGGTGTATTCTTGTAAAAAAGATTCTGTCAAGAGTCAGTTGTGTTACTGGTGATCTTGAAAAAATTAAATGGAATGTCAATTGTTATCTACTGTCTTCCTGATTACTCTATTGTTTTCACTAAAAACAGAAAAGAAATAAAGATGGAAAAATGTTCATTTATTTAAAAATTGAGATAAAGCAGCCATTATTGAATGATACTGAATTAAATCAACAGTAAAGCATCATAATAAAATTTAGTCATAATAAAATATACAAAATATCAAAAAATTGTCAAAAAAAATTGTATTATAGACATTAATACTAATTTCATTAGTATTAATTGTATTATAGACATTAATACTAATTTCAGAATATTATTTGCATTTTTAAAGATTTTACATAAGATTTCTGCTTACTTTTAAATATGTGTTACTGAAGCAAATATATTATTTCAGTAATATTGTTAAAGTAAGCCATTTTTTTTATCGTTTTTGCCTAATTTTTGCTTAATTTTAAACTTTTCATGCCTAAATGAAGGATTGATTTTGTTTGTAGCAAAAATTTCTTTGACTGTAATTTAATTAATTTAAAACTTAGCAAGTCACCAACCCTTTTTTTTTTCTTTCAATTGGAGTAGATAGACTAAACTATCGCCCGGTTCACACTCCACCCTCGTCTATTGAACTGGTGAAGAGGCTCATCCCTTGTTCCCTGTTTAGGATGTGGTTTCTCTTTTCCAATCTTTTTACTTTTAAGTAGCCCCTTGTGCATCAGTGGCGTTACCGCCTTGCTTTGTGTGATATGATTAAAAAAAGAAAAAAAAAAATATATATATATATATATAAGTTTTAAGTTTAAAAATGTATTTTTTTGACAGTATTTATTTATTTCTATTATTATTATATATATATGTTATTTCAGACTGGCCTCGGCCTTTCATCAGAAACAAATGATTTTAAAATTTAAACTAGAAGCACTCGTCGTGATGAGCGTCTGTCGCGAGATGTTTACATCACATGACGTAGAAAGTGATAGAGTTTTTGGATATATTTAAACGTAAACCTAACTGTAATAATACTTTTAAATGTTGTTTTAAAGAAAATTTTTTTAAGTGTATCTAAAAAATGTTTAACTATTGAAATATTTATAAAGATTCAAAATACCTAAGTCCCTATTTAACCCTAGCCTATATGTATTTAATTTTAAAATCCAGTATTTTTCTTTAAAACAACATTTAAAAGAATTAAAGGCCAGTCTGAAATATCAAATATATTTATATAATAATAGAATAAATAAATACTGTCAAAAAAATACATTTTTAAACTTACAACTTTTTAGTAGTTTTTCCTGTACATATTAAGACAGTATATGTGGATCATCATTATGTTATATATATATATATATATAAGACAGCAATCAGCTGTGTAACCATACTGATGAGCTGTGATACAGTGAAACAGATCTGTCTGCAGATGACTATATTGTAATTTTGTTATTACAATGGTTTATAAAAGCATAATATCACTACACAAAAAATTTTCATGTCTCAAAACAATACTGTTTTTCTTCAGGTGATATGTTAAATGATGAAAATGATTTATTTTTAAAATTTAAGATGAATTCATGGTTATTTAGAAAATTAGAGAGTGGTAGTTGGAAAAAACACTTTAGGTGTCTCAATATTGTTCAATCAAAAATGAGAACTATGTAACCATGGAGATTTAATATTTGGGTTATGAAAGGGAGCAGGATGGCTTGGATCAAAACATGTCACTTTTTTAATATTAAGTGCTACTCTGTATTGAGCACTCTTTATAAAAGTAAATGCTTGAACCGTGGGTTTTTAATGTACATGTTCTTTCACTTTTTTGTAATATTATATATATATATATATATATTGTATCGAGGCAGCAGATAATTTTCTAAACATATACTGTTAAATATAAGAGACAATGAATGTCTATTATGTTTAATCATGAGCCATTCTAAACATTGTATTTTGGCTTTAAGTTGAAAATAAAGACAGAAATTCTCCAACATTTAGATAATTTTTATTAAGTTGTTTCTAAGCTTTTGGCTCACATGAGCCATTTTCAAAGAGGTTACAAGGATGTTAACACAAAAACATCACCATCAGTGACAATTTTATCTTGTGTTGACATAAAACTCCACCAAGCAATTGTCTCTTATATAGGGAAGATCAGCCGGTTCTGCTGCCATGGTTTTGACTTTTTTGGTTTCATTGAGTAATTTGTTTTGACTGATAGTTTATTGGTTAATGCTTTTATAAGTTCATAATTGGAAGTTCAAGATTTTGGGGTTTTGTTTAACTTCCGGTTACGAACTTATAAAACAGTTAAACCATCAGTCAAAACAAATCAACTGACAAAACTGAAAAGGTCAAAACCATGGCAACGTAACCAGCTGATCTTCCTTACCTAAATATTTCTAAATGCTTTACATGTTAAATCTTCATCTTCCTTCAAACACAACTGTTTACTGTTTGAAGGAAGTATATATATCTATCTAAACTTATTTATAAATGGAACTTTGTGTGTGTGTGTGTGTGTGTGTGTGTGTGTGTGTGTGTGTCCGTAACCTATAGACTCTGAAACAACTGAATCAGTTTCCTTGAAAATTTACACAGTTGTACTATAAGCGTCTACGAGTGTTCTTAGCTAGGTTTTGTGTCAAGGTACCCCCGATAAATATTGAAAATTGATAATTAAAAAATTGGGTTATAGAAGGAGTGGTTCGATTTTAATCAAATTTGATACACTCATAGACAAAGACATAAGAAATGATATTCAGAAGTTTCAAGGTTGCAGTTCTTACAATAGTGCAGAAAATTGATAATATATATATATATCTATATATATATATATAAGGTAAGATGTTTGTGTGTGTGTCTGTTTATCTGCCTGTATGTCTGTATTTGTTTCAACCCTTTTATTTTAGTTTTTGCTTTGGGTTTGGCTCTAAGTAGGTATAATTGTAGTTCTTAGTCTCAGCCATGATACCATTTACTCAGAGGACTTATTTAGCCTTCAAAATTCAGTTTACGATGAAAAAAACTTATTTCATATCAATACCAGGAAATCAAAATTTGACTTACATCCATTCATTTTTTTAACTGGAAACAACTATTACTTTTTAGTGTTTCGTGCCAATGTCTAAACAGTCTGAGCTCCAAGACCATGGATTAGTTTTAAAGCTTTCATTACACCTGAGCAACACCGAGCTATACTGCTAGTAATACTATATAGTTATAGATCAGATTTAAATTAAATTAGACCAGCAAACAGTTGTGATCAATACATATTTGAATGAAGATGAAGATTCTACATACTGAACAGTTATACTGTAAAAATGAAATCAAAATTAATACAATTTTCCTTGTTGGTTATTTTTAATAAAAACATGTTTAAAAGTAAGATTGCTGCTCAAATATACATTTCTTTTAAATATAATACTAGTAATATTTTTTCTTAAAATTTTTATACTTTCATAGTGTTTTGACCCCAGTTTGAGGGTTAGCTATTTGCCCATAGCTGGGATGGTAACAAGTGCTACTCCTTGGATCAGTGTGAACCTAGAAGCTACAACAATTAAGAGGGAGTTCCACGCTCCTCTTAACCTCCTAATCAGAGGCCTCTCTCTTTCTCTCTCTCTCTCTCTCTTTTGCTCCAGTTTTTCCACTCTTTGCATCTCTCTTTCTCTCACTTATACACTCTTCTTTTCATACTCTTTCTTTTTCTATTTCTGTTATTTTCTGTCTTGACTAATATCCTCATCTTTGTTTATGTTATCATGTCTATTATCCTGCCTTCTTCATTTACATAGAACCCATCTTTTTTTACATAATTCTCTCCCATTCTCCTTTTCATGCTTTCAATTTTTAGTCTCCCTCTCTTTTTCTCTCAATCTTTTTATGCCCTGCCCCTCTCTCTTTCTTCACACACACACACATATATATATATATATAATATGCACCTGATGATTGCATAATGCATGAAACTCTGAGCCATGCCCAAAATGTAGGATAATGTATATTTATTAATATATATTTTTGCTCTGTTATACAGCAGGACGTTTTGTGGTGCAGGGATATCGGCTGGGAATGACAAATCAGGGAGCTGAGTTTAAATTCCAGCTGAATACCTTGCAATCACTTATGCGCAAATATTCTTGGGAAATATATTAATCCATCTCTTCCTTCCAGCTATGAGTCAAATAATAGGACAGATTGGGTTCTATAGCCTTGGCTGACAACCAGCCTACTGCAGAAAACAATGGTAACCTACCGCAAGATAATCTTCTGCCCAGTTAGTCTTGACTCATTCAAGACATGATCGCCCAAGTGTGTATCACGTATGGCACTTAACTGACTGACTATGCAACATTGAGCACTGTTCTATTTACACCTGATAAATATTTATATATTAGGAGTGCTGTATGGCTATGTGATATCTGTCCTTCTGTATGAAAGTGAATGTTGAACAATCTTATCAAGGATGAAGGAGATGCTTGAGGCAGCAGAAATGTGGTTTTACAGAAGGATGCTGAGGATACCATGGACAGAGCATGTGTGCAACGATGAGGTGTTGGAAAGGATGCAAACGAAAAGAAAATTCATACTTAACATCAGGAAGAGAAAAATATTGTTCCTGGGACACATAATGAGGAAAGAGGGTCTGGAGAATTTAATACTCACAGGATGGATAGAATAAAGGAGAGATAAAAGAAAGCAGCACAAGACCTACTTAATAGTTCTGAGCAAATGGATGGCAGAGCAGGGTTTGGAAAAGATACCAAGAGAAAAAATATTGAGAGCAACAAGAGACAGAACCAAGTGGAAGTCCATGATTGCCTACGTCATGATGGGACATGGCACATGAAGAAAAAGAAGATGTGTATTTATGTGTATACACATATATATATATTTATACTTATTTACTTCCTTACCGATATATATATATATATATATATACTGATGAGCTGTGATACAGCAAAACAGATGTGTCTGCGGATGACTATATATATATATATATATATATACACACACATAAATGTTCCTTCTCTCTTTTTCCCTTTACATTTTTGTCTCTTTCCATTTATTCTCTCTCTACAATCTTCCTTTTCCTCACACCTCTTTTCTTCTCTTCTCCTCCCACTTCCACTTTATACCTTTTTCTCTTCCTTAATTTTTTTTTGCTCTTACTTTTCTCTTTCATTGTTTCTTCTTTTCTTTGCCTTTTCTTCTTCCTTTGTCTCTGCACTCAAGAAAACTTAATAAACAAAATGTAGTCGGAAGTTCTCTCTCTATAGCCAAGTAATCAAAGAATGCTTGATCAGACAGTGTTTCCACCTGCAAGAAGACACACTTTGAGCACACAGGGCAGTAGATGTAATAAGGTGTTTAAAAAACAGGGCATCTACTCTAATGCAGGTATCCACAGAGAGGAGTGTTTGAAGTCATAAAAAGTTGTATTAAAAAATAAAATACATTAATTCTTTAGAAATATATATATATAATCACATCTACATTAAAAAAAATCTGTCTAAACTTATCATAAAACTTGTTGTTACTACATCCACAATAATGAAAGACTTTAAAAAAAAACATAAGCTAAAATCTGAAGGAGGAGTTTACTTGATCACCTGTAATAATTGTCATAAAAAATATATAGGAGAAACCTCAAGGATCTAAATAAAAGATTATATAAACTCAAAAGGGGAATTTTTACAAAATAATATGTCATATGCATTGGTTGCCCACTGTAAAGAGACTAACCACAATTTTTACATAAAAAATGCTAATCTGATTGAAAGAGAAAATAATTCATTGCAACATAAATATCTAGAGAGTACCTTTATAATGTGACTCCTGGCTGTATCTAATCAACCTACTCGACCTTTGGCCAATTCCGCGCACATTGTGTTGTTGATTTTAGATTAACCAAAGCAGAACCACTTATTACCACTTAGTCTAGACTTGCAAAGGATTGATATATGATGGAAACTAGATTCAAGATTACAATGACACAGTGTAGATTTATATATATTTATATATATTGAATAATTACAAAATTACAAGCAAATCAAAATAAGTGACAGAAAAGAAATATCAGTTAGCTGGTATTTCAGTCAAATATTCGTGTTATATTTTTTCTATGGGATGATCAGGTGATTGAATTGGGCAATATCTCTCTCTGATTCTCTTCCTCTTATTTCTAGCAGCAAGCAAGTTTTCAGTATTTCCCAACCTCCACTCTCAAGACACCAATTCTTATCTTGCATTCTGATTTTGTTAAACAGTACACCAACCAGTTTGGGAGAGAGGGGTGTAAAGTTTTCATTTTTGTCCCTGTATAACTTTTACCAGCTTGAAATAAAAACAAATACATTTAACCATTTCAACTTCCAATAGTAAACACACTCCCTCTATTTGTCTGCCTGCTCTTAACAACTGTCCTGGTAACCCACTACAAAAAATTGTCAAGGCCTCATTTTGACCTAGTGTCACTCATCATCATAACCCATTGACAGATATTTTGTTTCAAATCACTTTGATGAATCCTCTTAAAAATAATTCTGTACTCCTTAAAAAATCTAAGGTCCTACTAAGTATCTTATCCAGACAAAATTAAAAAGTGACATGTCTAGATCCAAGCCTTCCTGCACCCTTTCATAACCTAATATTAAATCTCCATGGTGACATAATTATCATTTACGACTGAACAATATTGACACACCTAAAGCATTTTCTCCAACTACCACTCTCTAATTTTCTAAATAACAATTTAGGATATAGCACTCAAGTAGCAAATCATGGGGGGAGACAAATCATTTTCAGATTGTTTTAGCACAGTCGGTATGGGGAAATTGTACAGGATTGATGGAGAAATCTAATTGTTAAAATATTAGTTCATTTATTCAAAATATTTTTTACTGCCTGCTCTCCAGTCTAAATGTAGACAATTCATTTAACAACCACACAACAACTGGAAACATACTTTAAAAATCACGATGGAACATTTCCAGAATAAATCTTGAGGAATGAAATGGCCTTCTCACTCAGTCAGTTAAGTGCTATCTGTGATACACATTTAGGCGATCATGTCCCTTTCAATCCATGACTGACTAGGCAGAAGATTTTTCTGCTGTAGGTTGCCATTTTTTTCTACAACAAACTGGTTGCCAACCAAGGCTATAAAACCTAATATGTCCTGCTATTCAACCCATATCTGAAAGGAGAAGAGATGGATTAATACCTTTCCCAAGAGTATTTTGCAAGTAAGTGAATGCAAGGAATTCAACTGGAATTTGAACTCGGCTCTCTGATTTCTCATTCTGAGCTCATATTCATTCCACTAAAATGCACATCTTACTTTTCAATCACCTGACCTAAATCCAATCAAACATATGAATTGAAAATTGCTGTTCACAAATGGTGGCCATTGAATCTGAACAATTTGCAATGATTCTGCATAAAAGAACTGTCAAAATGCCAGTCAGAAGATTCAAATGTCTTATTGAAAGCTACAGAAAATTTCTATAAGTAGTGATAAGTGCCAAAGAAAACTCAGCTAAGTTTTAGTGAAGTAGACAAGACATATCAAATACGTATTCTAAAATCATATCAAATGCTTATACTAAAATTATTATAATAAGTATTTACAATTATGGAAATAATAATTAATAATATTCATCATCAATTCAGATTTTAAATTGTTTTTAAATTAAGTGGATACATGACTTCAAATCAAATTTGGAATGATTAATAACCTCATGTTATTCAAAATATATAATACATAGATTAATCCCAAAATAAAGTAATTTCAAAATACTAATTTGCATAAAACTAAAATAAAAAATAATTTCAAAAACATCACTTACTCACTTTTATTTATTAGACATTGAATTGTATCACTTTGTGTCCTCTATAGCTTGCCTGACATTTCAAATAACCTAATGAATATTTATGAGCGTTTCTAAACTTAAAAAATTATTATTGGCTTTTCAAAATGTTTTAAGTTTAGAAACGCTCATAAATATTCATTAGGTTATCTGAAATGTCAGGCAAGCTATAGAGGAGACAAAGATATTTATTGAATAAAGACAAAAGAAAACTTAACTTAATTGCTCTTGTGTATAAAAACTTGTTACGAAATAAAAACCTTGCATTTGACTTGGTAAAGACCATGAGTTAAGATAAGTTTTCTTTTTGTCTTTATTCATATACTAGCTATATAGCCTGGCTCGGGGTATTTTAGTGGTTCAGAATTACAGAAGATATTTAACAGAAATACAATTAAATTAAGTTACAGTTGTACCTGCAATTTAGAGAAAAATACATGGAAGTATCTCTAAATTATTTAATTATATCTGTTGGTAGACATATTTTGGATTTTCTAATGTGCTGAGAATCTCAAACAACAAGAAAAACTGCTCAATACATATTTAAAAGAGAGCTTTTAAATATTCAAATTTGGAAGGTCAGTCAATGGAAGGTCAGTCAATTACGCTACCTTAGTTTCAACCGTTTGGTATCCTTAGACATTTTATATTAACTGATCATCTAATGCATATGAGGAACTTGCAGAACATATAACTGGAAGTTTAATATAAGGTATAGGGACTTGTCAAAAATTGTAAACATATATTCATAAAATTGTAATATTGTTTTGTCTATATGCACTACGCCCATTCACAGTGCGATCAACCAAATGCAAACGACAATTCTACTCCTGCAGCTTCTTTCCTCGCACTTCCTACCTATGGAATTCACTTCTCTATTCTTGCTTTCCTGATGGCTACAACCTCCAGGAATTCAAATACAAGGTCAACACTCATCTCTTAACCACTTGGCCCTAGTTCTTACCTCACTACCCTGTATATCCTTTCCTTTCTCTCCACCTCTGCAACTGTCAACACACCTGTATTCCCTCCCTTCTCTTGCTCTTTTCTCAATGGTTTGTCTTTCTCTTCACTCTCTTTTATCTAGTGCTTTTACTCTTATGTAGCCCACTGCACATCAGTGGCATTACCACCTTGCTCAGGGTGATATGATTAAAAGAAAAATTCAATTTTCCTTCATAATTAATCTATTGTAATTATGTTTTCTCCTTGTCATTTCCTATTGTTATTTATATTTTTCTCATTATTATTACATTATATTATCAACTATCTGTATAACTTGGCATTGCTCATGATTTTTTAGTAGTTATGTTAAAATGTTAAGGTCAAGTGCTTATTCAAAAAAGCTCCAGTATGATGTTGCTGTGATGTGTAAGTTAAAAAAATGCAAAGTAAGTATTGGTTTTTGGTGTATTTGCAAAACTGGATTCATGTTTGGTCAATTTTGCCTATAAATGGGAATGATGTGTGCCATTGCAAGAATGGGTGTGAGCATTATGGTAATGACGCTATAACCAGTGTCGATTGTGGAACTCTGAAGCGGGGGCACTTAAAGGCTGAGAGAAGGAAGGGGGCAAACTCAAACAGCAGCTTCATTTTCATACTACACCTCTATTGCATATACATCTTAGGAATGAGTTTGAGTATAAGTATGTTACTACACTCAATTAAATAAAATAATTTTCATTCTTAATAGTGGAATTCCCATTTATTCTTGTCCTCTTTTCCACTCTCAAGTTGTTGGAATACAAGAAAAGTTAATTTCGAAACAAAATCAAAGGGTTAATACTAATGTCAATACTAGCAGAACAGTGCGATTTGTCTGCTCTGATTTTTGTATGTGTCCTGAAAAAGCTAAATGGAAAAGAAAATGTAAAGGGAAAGGTGCCAAATATCAAATCTTGTCAAAATCAGAGACTGATCAGTTTCATAAATTTTTGAAGCTTATAAAAGTGGAGGGGGCCAACCAAAGAGCAGTCAATAGTTTCGGGGGGGGGGGGGGGGGCTTGGTCTCTTCTGGCCAATCCCTTAGAATTGACAGTGGCTGTGACGCAGAAGAAGCAATGAATTGAGTTCTTTCAGTGACTGGCGTGTGTACACACCACTTGTATATAACACACTAAAAAATTTGCCTTCTCTGATTCCATGCACCTATGGCTTACAGGTTAGTGACTCTGACACCAAATCGGTCAAGTTTCAATTCTGGCCAGAAGCATGTGTATGTCTAGGCACACTGATCAATTATGATACAGTGAAACTGGCTTGTATGTGGATAACTAATATATATATATATATATAAACTAGCTGTATAGCATGGCATTGCTCATGATCTTTTAGTAGTTATGTTAAAATGGTAAGGTCAAGTGCTTATTCAAAAAAGCTCCAGTATGATGTTGCTGTGATGTGTAAGTTAATAAAATGCAAAGTAAGTATTGGTTTTTGGTGTATTTGCAAAACTGGATTCATGTTTGGTCAATTTTGCCAATAAATGGGAATGATGTATGTACAATTGGAAGAACGGGGACAGGCATTATGGGAGCCTGTGCCATGATGCGATGACGTGATAAAGAAGTGAATGCATTTCCCTGCAATGTTGAAAACGTGAAATTGTTATGACATATGAAAAAGTAGAAGTTACAAAAAAGAACTGATTTTTGTTGGAATACAACTAAGTGTTTTGGAGAAATAAACAATCGCAAAAAAGCAACATTTTCCATTAATTTTTGTCGCATCAATTGAAACTTTTGTTTATTTTTTTTTTTAATCAAATCACCCCGAGCAAGGTGGTAATGCCACTGATGTGCAGGGGGCTACATAAGAGTAAAAAGATTAATTAGAAGAGAGTGAAGAGAAACACAAATCAGTTAGAAAGAGCAAGAGAAGGATGGGAATCTAGGTGTGATGACAGTTGCAAAGGTGGAGAGAAAAGAAAAGATATACAGGGTGGTGAAGAGAGAACTAGAGTCAAGTGGTTAAGAGATGAGTATTGACATTGCATTTAAATTTCTGGAGGTTGTAGCCGTCAGGAAAGCAAGAATATGGAAGCGAGTTCCACAGGCGGGAAGTGCGAGAGAAGAAGCTGCAGGAGTAAAATTGTTGTCTGCATTTGGTTGATCAACTGTGAATGGGTGAGACCCAGTTACCAGTCTGGTTGCACAAGTAAACAACTGTTGCAGAGGCACCAGTGACTTAAGTTCATTGGAGCAGAAGCCATGGAAGTATTTATAGAACAGACAAAAGGAGGCCACATCTTGTCGGTGGAGAAGTGGCTGTAGTCGAGCCGCCAAGTCGGTACTTATCACATTACTAAATATATATCAAGGCATCAGACCTTGATTTACCAGTGACTTGATTTTGGTTGAGTTTGAGTGAAGTTTCTTGGAGAAATGCATAAGAGTGCGCAAAAGACGACCCAAAATTATATTTATCATTGATTTTTGACAAACCCTGTATATTGATTCGAAAAAATTTTTGTGTACATCAAAGTTTTGGACCTTGATCTACAAGTTACTTAATTTTGGCTGAATTCACATAAGGTGTCTCAGAGAAAAAGGGTTTGTAAATTTTAAGCGTTTTGGTAATTTCTGCTGTACCCTGTAAATTGATTTGAAAACTTTTCACGTACATCAAAGGTTCATGTTATGATCAACAAGTGACCCAATTAAGTAAGGTTCATTAAAATGCTGCCACACAAACACACACTCAGACATATTCATCCATTTTTATATGTATAGATGTATGTATATGTGGGTCAGTCAGTTAAGTGCCATACGTGAAACACGCTTGGGCAATCATGTCTCGAAAGAGACATGGCTGACTGGGCAGAAGATTATCCCGCAGTAGGTTGCCATTGCTTTCTGTGGTAGACTAGTTGCTAGCCAAGGCTATAGAACCCAATCTGTCCTGTTATTTAACCCATAACTGGAAGGAAGAGACGGATTAATACCTTTTCCAAGGGTGTTTGTGTATAAGTGAATGCAATGAATTCAACTGGAATTTGAACTCGGCTCCCTGATTTCTTGTTTCAAGCTGATATCCACTGCACAACAATGCACATCCGCATATGTGGGTATATATATATATATAATGTATGTATATATATATATATATATATATTTTTTATATGTGGGTATATATATATATAAAAAAAGGAATGAATTTCACCACTGAAGAAGTGAGGTTTTTCCCCCACTGAAATATGTAATTTTCAGAGTTTTATTTGAAAAGATATGGATGTGTGGCCAACTGGTTAAAAATATTCACTTTCTGACCATGAAATCTGGGTTTGAATCTCACCATGGTCTATTTGTCAGTAAAATGACTTCTTGATGTTATCAGTTTGGAGGAGGCAATCCCAGTGTGTGGCACATTTGGAAAGTGCTTTGAAACCATACTATGGGTTGACCCAAGCCTTGTAAGTGAAATTGGGTAGACAGCTCTCTTTGAAGAGATGTCAATGGTTGTGCTATCTTGAAGTCACAAGTCATCATCATGACTAAACTTTTGAGCATCCTGACCTTGCTCAGATTGTTGTTCACACTAAATAACACACTCTCTCCCAGAAACTCTAAGGTCCACTCAGCACCATATAAACCACAGGTGGGCTCTGTGGGTGTTGAACAATGGGATTAGTTCACCACCCTGATAGATGGGTATCCTCAAATACAAATGGCCAGTCATTATATATATATATATATATATATATATATATATAGTGTATTGTAACTAAGTTGTTGAACTCGTAGTTTTTTTAACCTTTTGTTCATGCATTTACTCTTATAAAGAGTGCTCGATACAAATGTAGAACATTAAATCACCTGAGGATGAAGCTAACAACATAATGGGATGGCTTCGAAACATGAAAATTTTTGTGTAGTGATACTATGAATTTATAAAAACATTGTAACAACCATTACAGTATATATATATATATATATATATATTTATAGAATAAAAAGTATGAGAGGCCGTGAATGTTTTGTTTAAAGTGTATATTTATTGTTGTTGTTATTATACATGTTATAATACTTTAAGTGTCCGTAATGGTATTTGTGATGCTACATGTGTTTTGAATCTAAGCTTGACTCTCTTCAGGCGAATAAATTTATGGCTTTATGTATCAAGTTCCTTTTGTTTCTGAAGGCCAAGTTGTTGTTTATAAATAAGTAAGTATAAAAATAAAAATAAAAAAATAAATCAAATCAGTAAAATAAAATAAAATAAGATAAAATAAATCAAATGTTGGCGCGCTGAATAGTCTGTGTTTCATTTGTAAACAAGTTATAAGGCAACCTAAGTTTCTACCTTTCAGTGTCTTCAGGCGATTTATAATATATATAGTGTTAATACATTGATACACTAGGCAAAGGCCAAAGAGTGCATAGGTTTCTTGTTGCCATCTCCACAGTTTTAAATTCAGAATAGTCCTTCTCCTGGCCTGGTTGCCACTCAAAGCTAGGGAACCGAATGTGTCCTACTATTTAACCCATAGCTGGAAGGAAAACAGTGGTGTGATACCTTTCCTAAGGGCATTTGTGCAACAGATAAGTCTCAAATTTGAATTCAGCATGCCAATTCCACTTCCCATGCCGAAAACCTTATACTAACTACATCTCTGTATATCTACATCAGTACATCAATAACTATGTAGCCTAAGAATGAAAACAATCATTTAATACAACCTTAATCTCATGAGGTAAATAGTAATAGGTGGGTCCAGATTAAAATAATTCATCTGAGTTAGTAATTCCACAGGTCATAAATCACAACCATCATAAATCAATCTCACAACCATCATAAATCAATCTCATAATCATAATAAATCAATCTCACAACCATCATAAATCAATCTCATAATCATCATTAATCAATCACACAACCATCATAAATCAATCTCACAATCATCATAAATCAATCTCACAACCATCAATCTCATAACTTCCAGCATCAAAAAATACATGGTGTGTAGAGCAAAAGCATAAAAATTCACAATTCACAACTATCCCTTCATCTACAAAAAGCTAAAACATGGTCCAAGGAAGCATTCTTTTATTGGCATAAAAAAGATTGTGATTGGTCAAGATCTACAGAAAAGCATGAACAATTATCATATCCTGATGCCTACTAAACTCACTCTAATCTTGATTCTGTTATTTTTATTTTTTTTTATTTTTGACAGCACAAAAAAAACATTTTCTCTGACAAGCTTCATTCTCTGGTGCCCTGCTCTCATGAATTTACTCACTTAGATTAGAAATTAGAGCTCACCCTTTTACCATCAAAACAGGCAAATGTAACTGCCCCTTCTTCTCCATCAGTTACTTATCTTGGACTTCCCACATATGGAACTCCCTTCCGCATGCTTGCTTCCCTGATAGCTACAATCTCTAAAGGTTTAAGGGTAACATCAATTGCCATCTTCTATCTCCTTGACTCCAACACCTCTCTTACTCTTTCTTTGACATCCCTGGTCCCATTTTGTTCTTTTCTCTCTTCCCTCTCCTCTCTCTGTAACCCCCCTGTGCACTAGTGGCAGTACTGCCTTACTTGGGGTGAAATGATTATGAAAAAAAATTTCTTCTCTCTTTCTCCTGTAACTTCTTTCAACTTCTCTTCATCTCTCTCTCTCTCTCATCACTTCTCCATCTTTTCACACTCAGTGGTAGAAAGAATGAGGGTAGGAAGATTGCATAGCTCCAATTTACTTTGATAAATCACAATTTTGCATCCTAGTTATTTCCTTTTGTTAAAATATTAACCATTCACACTTGTGAAAAATATTCAATAATCTCATTCACAAAGCAAACTCTTTCTCCTTCTTCCTTATTTTTTCTTTCTCTCTTTTCCCTCTCTCTACTTCAATCATTCTTTCACCCTTCCCTCTAATTCTATTTTATTCCTACTTTTTCCCCCACTCTCCTCTCTCTTTGCTTTCCTTCATCTTTCTCTCTCATCATCATTCATACTTTCTGTGTGCGTGTGTTTGTCTGTGTGTGTGTGCGTGCAACCTCGTATCTATTTTTAATCAACTAATCATCATTAAATACAAAAGAGGATTTTAAGTTTGTATAACAAAATGGAAGAGGACTTTTTAAATCTTAAAATGGATTTTTTTAACCCCTATGAGCAAATCTTGAACATTAAAAAAATTGTTAATAAAAAACAAATTTTTAAAGAAAGAAAAAATTAAAACTTGAAAACTCAATATTTTTTATTTAAAAAATTAGACCCGAGGTGTAAAATGTCTCTCGCGTTTTAAATAAAAAAAAAAAAAAAATGAATATAATCACCTCAACCAATCAAATTCCTGTTTTTCTTTTCAATTCTCCTAAACCTAAAAAATTGGAAAAAAAGACAGGCATTTGATTGGTTTAGACAACTGGATTTTCTCATCTGCTTCAGTCAATAAAATTAATGTAATGAAGCACCAATAATTGTGCATAGAAAATGATTTGAGAAAAGAAGCTCTTTCAATTGAAACTTTGTCACTTGCAATTTCCCTGTGAACTTTTTTCAACCCACTACTGTGTTATGAAATCATAGATTACATTACTTAGTCATTTTGATACAGGCCTATATTTAAAAAGCTGTTTATGTTCTAAACCCAACAACTTATTTATTAGCACTTTTGTAGTTTTCTTCTGCAATTCTCCAGGATAAACTCTACAGCTATATGATAACTGATATTTGGCTGATATATGATAACTGATATTTGGCTGATATATGATAACTGATATTTGGCTGATATATGATAACTGATATTTGGCTGATATATGATAACTGATATTTGGCTGATATATGATAACTGATATTTGGCTGATATATGATAACTGATATTTGGCTGATATATGATAACTGATATTTGGCTGATATATGCGATAATTTGGCTGATATTTGGTCTGATATTTATGATAACTGATATTTGGCTGATATATGATAACTGATATTTGGCTGATATTTATGATAACTGATATTTGGCTGATATATGATAACTGATATTTGGCTGATATATGATAACTGATATTTGGCTGATTTGTTTTTTATCATTTATCAACAATTTACAGTAAGTAAATATTTTTTTTTTGATTGTAAGAATTTTTTGGATATAATAATGATTTGCTGATACAAGTATTACTAATTAACCCATAGCTTGGGAGACGAGGTAAATATATAACTTTTCTAAGGATATTTGCATGTAAGTGAATATAATAAACCCAGCTGGAATAGGAACTTGAATCTTTGATTTCCAATTCTGAACCATTATTTGTTACGCCAGTGGCACATCCAGACTTATAGTACCTGGTATTCCCAAGCGATATTATCAACTTAAATATCTACTTGAGGGGGTAATTAGCAAGCTGATACCAACTTAGATGACACCAGGCCACAGGTAAAGCATCTGTCAAATATTTATGTTTATTATTATTATTTTGTAGGCATAGTAAATATTTTATACATACTTCAAGATACTATTTCTTGAAAAAAAATTACAAAGAGGAGAAAATAAAACTGGTATGCATACAAATATAACTGAAAAGAAAGAAAACATTAATATTTAGAAATTCAGAATATATTTACTCAGAACAAGAGATTGGGGTGCCGAGTTCGAATTCCAGTAGAATTTCTTGCATTCACTTACGCACAAATACCCTTGGGGAAAGTATTAATCTGTCTCTTCCTTCCAGTTATGGGTTAAATAATAGGACAGATTGGGTTCTATCACCTTGGTCTGCAATGGCAACCTACTGTGGGATAATCTTCTGCCCAGTCAGTCATGTCTCTTTCAAGACATTATCGCCCAAAACGTGTATCACGTATGGCACTTAACTGACTGACTATATATGTATCTGTAAGTGATACATAGATATACATATATAGTTGATAGTGATACATGGATGTGCTTTGTAGTGCAGTGGATATCGGCTTGGAAGGAAAAATTGGGGAGCCGAGTTTGAATTCTAGTCAAGTTCATTGCATTCACTTACATGCAAAGACCCTTGGGAAAGGTATTAATCCATTTCTTTCCTCCAGCTATGGGTCAAATAGCAGGACAGATTAAGTTCTATAGCCTTGGTTGGCAACCAGTCTACTAATGGCAACCTACTGTGGGATAATCTTCTGCCCAGTCAGTCATGTTTCTTTTGAGACATGATCGCTCAAAGCATGTATCACATATGGCACTTAACTGACTGAAGTGATGCATGTGTGTGAGTGTATGAAAGAGTTCATTTACTCAGGGGAAAGATATCCATCTGCTGATGACTGGTTCTCTGCTGGTATGATTTCAACTGCATGCTAGAAGGAAAAGAGAGAAAGAGAACAGAAGCATCTCATTTTTTTATAGCTTTTTAATCGCACCACCTAATGGCATCTTAACAAAGTCAACTAAAGAGTAACCCACATTTTCCATCATCTCAGTCATGATCAAGTTCTGGGTATTGACAGTATGACAAACAAGTTTCTATTGGCTACATCTTGGCAATTAACACTAACAGCATTAGAACTCAAATCAGTCCAAAATGATGATATATGTAATGGTTAAATCAAGCAAGGCCACACTGGAAAATCATGTTTCGAATATTTTCAAGTAAAAACATTAAGAGCAGGAATTCTACCCGCCTCCCAAAGAAAATAGTTATTTCAGCAGAAATCTATATATCGTTAGAGGGTTTTAAAAAATAGCAAAAGTTGACTGGCATAAGTAGTTTAGTTTTAATTTTCAGAAATAGGATTAGCTAATCAATGATGAATATAGTTTTGACAAATTTTTGGGAAAGGGATAGCTAATTATAGACCAGTTGAATAGTAAAATTTTGTTTAAAAGCTATATTAATAAATAGAGGTAAGAAAATATAATTAGTATTAGCAATTCAAAGTATAGGGGTAAATTTAGTGAAGAAAAAAATGGACGAACATACCAGAAAGAGTAGCCATGATTAAAGATCCAAAAAATAGGTTCAACTCGGATTTGTTATTAAATAGGGGAGGGTGGAAAAATGAACTCTTCTCATTGGTCAGAGTTAACAATAAAAAGTATGAATTCTACCAAAAAGAAAAAAAAATAAATTAAATCCAGAGGAGTAGCAAAAAAAGGAAGGAGCCGGCTTGGTACTTCCGAACCGAAATTAGGGGTTAGTGCCGAAGTCGATATGATGTTTAAAAACCCAAAATCAGCAATGAAGGCAGGACATCACTGAAGAGCTCCTCTAAGCACCAAAAATGGATTTATGAACTACTTATTACTAGTTCAATATCTGCCGATATTTTTGAGAGTATCGTAACACTATTTAAATTGTTGGGACTGTTGTCTTCATCTTTATTACCATATTTATAACGTTTTAGATGTTTTATGTTCCAACCTTCTTCCGGTGATATATATATATATATATATATATATATTGGAATTTCAATTACTTTTTGGATTACTTAATCAATGCTTTTATTCATCGGTTCATGTATCCATGACTCAAATAGTTTGTGAGTTCAACACCTGACCACAGCAGAGAAAACAAAACTTAGATGGCTGAGTTACTAAAGGGAAATAACTGAAAATGAGATATTAAGAAAAGGCATGTCACATGGAACTAGAACAATCTACACCCATGGACTAAATAAAGGATTGAGTTCGAAATTCCAACATATGTCATCTGAAGAAGGTAGGAGTGTAGGAAGGACAAATGTCATAAATATGTTCATAAAAATGAAGGCAACAGTCCAAAAGGATGTTAATATTGTTGTTTTTCTCTTCTGACAAAATTTTCTTTTACGTTTTGAACTGATGGATCCTGTTTGTTTCAGATATATTTACCAGAATTACACAAAAATATCTTGAAATACTAAGGAGTAAATTTATTCAATAAAATCACCATTGGTTTCTAACATAGCCTACAGACGACTTTGGAATCTCATGCATCTCTTCTGAACTGTCTCCTTGTTTAAGTTAGTGAATGTTGTCATAATCCTTCCATTCAGTTCATCTTTGGTGTTACAAGGAGTTTTGTGGGTCACTATCTCAACACATAATAATCAAGGGGGGTTGCAGTCTAGGGAGTTAGGTAGCCAGATGTAAGGGGTAATGTGGTCATAGAAATTGTCTGACAGCCATAACTGAGTTCTCTTGCTTGTGTGGGATGGTACAGATTCCTGTTGCCAGGCATAGGGTCTCCCAACAGCCACCCTCTTGACCCAGAGCAGCACTATTTCCACAAGGAATTTGATGTAGGTTTCCATGTTGAGTTTGAGGCCCTGTGGGAAGATGAACAGAGGCATAACCATCACTAGAGATCACTACAAACACCATGAGGTTGACTGGACACGTCATCTAACCCTTTACAAATCCTCTACACTTAAACACTCTGAAATGTTTGTTTTGGATCTTCTGGCATGAATGCCAAGCAGTACAGCATGCTGTTTCTAAATTTCTGGCAGAGTGGGTGCTCTTTTTCTCACAAACTGTGCCCAACTGACCCTACTATACTGTACAGCCAATAAAATCAAAAACAAACAATGCATATGCATGAAGTTAAAAATATAAGATGGCAACAATTTGCACATGGCACCTTGTGTATATAAGAGAATAAGAATATTTTATTTGTGTATACAAATAAATATACAACAATATATTGTATTCCATTTGTGCATACAGATAGGTCTACAACAATATATTGTATTCCATTTATTTATTTATATATTGTATTCTATTTGTGTATACAGATAGGTATGCAACAATGTATTGTTGTATACCTATGTGTATACACAAATGAAATATTCCTATTCTTTTATATCAGTGGACACTTGGAGTAGAGAAGAGTAGAAGCATCATACTTGATCCAAACTCTGTCTTGATCCAAACTCTCTTCTTTCGAGTGGAGAGGGACTCAGACAAGCCTCTGCCAATGGGTAGAGTCTCATCTGGGGTGAATAGACAAGAGCCTGACCCCAACTTTAAGCTGGGACTGCAGGATATTTTTGGGTTGAATTTAAGGGCCCAAAATACCTACATTAATTGACCTTGCGTTGCATCCACCTTGGTGGGAAGGTGGTAAATACTGAGTGATTATACTAACAGTTACTAGCAGTGTATCTGCTTCATACTGTGTGTGAGTCTTGTATTTGTCGATAACTATTATTTCCAACCTCTGTTTTGGTATATACTCGCACGGTAACTTTTGAGGGTTATAATATATATATATGTGCGTGTTTTTGTGTATGAAGCCCCATTTCAGAATTGCAGAAAAATGCTAATAGATTTGGCACTGACAACTTATTTTTGTACATTTACAGTAAATTTCACAGTTCTCCTATTTGAATTTTCTGGCAAATCTTAATTCTTAAGCTCATGGCATGTTGAATAAGTTTATGACAAGTTCTACAGCAATAAAATATCCATAGTAATTCCTCTGTTGCATTGTTAAATATTTTTGTTTAACAACTTTAACAAAATATTGCAATACCAAACATAAATATGAAGGCTGGTTGTTATTTTAAAAGAAAAAAATAAAAAGATTTGCAATTGACAATTTTCTTCATTTCACTGAAACAACCTTTAACCACTTTTATCTTCCCTTTGTTCTTTCTTTCTTTCTTTCTTTCTTTCATTCTTTCATTCTTTCTTTCTTTCTTTCTTTCGTTCTTTCTTTCTTTCTTTCATTCTTTCTTTCTTTCTTTCTTTTCTTTCTTTCTTTCATTCATTCTTTCTTTCTTTCTTTCTTTCACTCATTTTCTCACTGAAATCAAGTAGTGTCTTTTCTCCTTTTTCCAAGCAATCAAAACAGAATAGTCCATTATTTATGAGGCATTGGCAGGAGATATAAAGTATTTTTATGTTCCATAATTTCTTTCTTTCTAACCAGATTTCTGTCTTATAAACATTTATCTTAATAATTTTAAAAAATAACTCAGCAGAGATGTTACTTTATTTTATTTTATATATGGTAATTGGATTTTTATTTTAAAGACTTTTATTTCCCCTTATTATTTCTTTCTTTTATATTCTCACTGAAATCAAGTGTTGTCTTTTATCCGTTAAATATTTGAGCTTAACAACTTTAACAAAATATTTCAACAACAGTCATAAATCATGGGATACAAATGAACAGATTTTAAATTGGCAACTTTTTCCATTTCACTGAAACAGATGTTAAACATTTTTATCTTCCTTTCTTTTTTTTCTTTTGTTCTTTCTTTGATCACTTATTGCCTGAAGACAAGTAGCATCTCTGATATGTCTTTCCCATCTTTCCACATTATCAAAAAAGAATAGTCTTTTATTTATAAATTATTGGCCGGGCATAATGTATGTACCAACTAAAAACTAAAATCAGGACATGCTGAATTATAATAAGATAAATATAAATGTTATATTTGGTAGATATCCTTTTTTTGTTATCAAACAATGTAACTGACATCTGTAGGACTAAGTAATCAAGATTTAATAAAGATGTTATGTCTTTTGGTATGTGTTATGTCACCAAGTATAAATGAATAACTCAACAACAGAATCAGAATATAAGTTGTATTCCGCGGAAAGACGGTTAGTATGTACAGAAGTGATTAGTAATATTTACAATAGAAAAGATACAAGAGTCCAATCTGTCGTAAGTCATGTGTATACGTGATTACTTCCAGTACGCCACCGGAAGTGTGACTAACTCTTCACTGACTCGCACTGACTCTTCAGTAACTCATTAGAGACTCTCAAGTGACTCCCCACGACTCTCACTAGAGAATCCACCATTGCTATATATATAGCAATGGGAAAGTCCATTTGTAGTCAAATAGGAGCGGCGCCCTAACAGTATGGTTTGTTGTTAGGAATCAATATTTAATAATAATCAGATATATGGTTCATTCTGTCACATCTCAATCTTTATTTACTCCCACAATATATTTTCTTTTTTCTGAAGGCTCACCTTGACATGCCTCCACAAACTTTTCCCTCTCTTATTCAGTGGACGGCTTTTGAAGTGAAAGCCCCATATAACATATAAATAAATCTGAGAAAAGAGATTCAGATTTTTAGAATTTTTAAAATAACTTT
The DNA here is from genome assembly GCA_037127315.1 of Ascarosepion bandense. Lineage (NCBI taxonomy): Eukaryota > Metazoa > Mollusca > Cephalopoda > Sepiida > Sepiidae > Ascarosepion > Ascarosepion bandense. The sequence continues at coordinate 559,163 of JBBBDQ010000859.1, read as the reverse complement.
CTTGACTGTTTTTAAACTTTTATCTTCAAATAAACAAGATTATTTCGTCAACAACTTCAGATATATTTATCTATGTTTATTACATAAGGTATTGTATTTATTTACGCTATATACATTATGTGGATTGCTGTCCTCTTCTTTGATGCTATATTTCCAATGTTTCGGCTGTTGTATGCGTCAGTCTTCTTCAAGTGATTGGAATCTAGAATTTAACTCTTTATTTCCTTCACCTTCAAAGTTTAGATTCTACTAGTTAATATAAATATGAACCAATTTTGTTTGCCAAACTAGTCTTCCACTTAACCTTTGACCAGAGTTGTTCAATCATTCGTTGTGCAAAAGAAACTGAAATTTCTACTCTTAAATAATTCCTCATATCTTTTGGATATTTATTCAAGTATACAATATTACAAAAAGTCATTGACACATAAAAGAAAACGTGCATGTTAACGTGTTTCCATCTTTTCTGCTCTCTTATGAGGTCAATTACTACTACAATATATTCGCACACATAAAACAATGTAAGCCAGTGTCAACTACATCTGCACACACACATAAAACATAAACTAATGTCGTTCATTCAACACTCACAACATACTTGCTACCTTTCATTCGACCACTACAATTTCATACACACAGTGAAAATAATGTAAAAATGTGTCACATACATTTGCACATACACATAGACGCAATTTCCATTTAACATGTACTTATGCAATTCATTCGATAGCTCTGTTAAAAACTGATTTACAAAAATATTTTGTGCAAAGTTGTTAGCTAAGAATGCCTGTAATTCTTTTAATCTGAAAGAAAAATAATGCTTGAATAAATAAATAAAAATTATTAAAACTTCTAGATCTATATTTGAAGATCTTTATTTTTCTTTTATACACACTTATTTCATTCTACTATATATATATATATATATATATATATATATATACACACACACAAACACACAGAAAAGAAAAGAAAGCTCAACACATATTTAAAGCGATTATAATTTATAAGTGTTCAATTATGTGTTGAGTTTTCTTTTCTGTATATCATATTGCTCTGGATAATATCCATTGAGCTCTCTATTTTAAATTTATTTAGTATTAATCAGATAAATGTTTTATATTATCCTCTCTGTTTTTTGGATTTGACATTATTTCATATATATATATATATATATATATATATATATATATATATATATATATATACACATCTTGTAATTTTGTTATTACAATGGTATATAAAAGCATTGTATCACTACACAAAAATTTTTATGTTTCAGAACAATACTTTTTTTTCTTCAAGTGATATTTTTAAAATAAATGGTGAAAATGATTTATTTAGGAAATATAAGATGAATTCATGGATATTTACAAAATGAAGGGGTGGTAGTTGGAGAATATGTTTGTAGGTGTGTCAATAATGTTCAGTCAAAAGTGAGAATTAGATTGAACTATGAAGTTGAAGATTTAGGTCATGAAAGGAAGCAGAGTAGCCTGGTGTCAAGGCATGTCCCTTTTTAATTTTATCTGGGTAAGATACATAGTAGGACATTCTTCTTCTTCTATGTGCCCTGTCCCTTCAGGACGTAGGCGATCATGGTTCTCTATGTCTCCCTATCCCTTGTGGCTCTTAGTATGTTTGCTCCTGGTACTCCTGGCAACCCCCGTTCCGTCATCCACCTGATTAGGCCCTGCAAGTATGTTATCCGCTGCCTTCCTCTGTCTCTCTTTCTTTCTATCTGACCAGTCAGTATCAGGTACTCCAGTCTCTCCTTCCTCATTGCGTGTCCCAGGAACTTCAGTTGTCTCTTCCTGATGCTCAGTATCAATTTAAAAGTAGGACATTATGTATCTTAATTGTCTACCCATTATTTAAATGAGTAGACAATAATTTTTAACAGCAGGTTGGATTTTAGGGTTTTTTCTTTTTTTTTTAATTTGATTTTGTACTACATCATGAATAAAGGGACTGGAATGTTTAGGTTAGAATTCAATAACTATATTTTACTAAGGTACATTGTAGTTAAGAAAACCAAATAAGTATTGTGTGGGTCTTTTATTTTAGTAAAATAATTTTTAAGTTATATAAAAGCATAAGTTATAAATGAAAAATTGTAATTAATTGAATTTTAAAGTAAAATATTATCGATGTTTACATAAAACCATTAATTCATCTATATGATTCAGTTGTACTTTATTTTTTGGGAACCATAAAATCTGCAGCTTTTCATTCAGGCACCGAGGGCAGATGCCATAAAACAACTTACATATTCTTTTTTCCACTAATAAAATATATTGACTAATAAAAAATCCATATGATTTTTATTAACCTTCAAACGGCATGTGACAAAATTTGGGCCCAATCAGATTATTAGTTTACAAATTGCAGTTATTTAAGTAAAGCTATTGTTGCAAATTATCAAAACCATGGAAAAATTTGAATTTTATGTGTTGATAAAGCATTGCTTTCTGATGGGAAAAATACTGTTCAAGCAAAGCAATGGCTTGATAAATGTTATTTGGACTCTGCTCCATAAAAAACAATGGTTAAGAGGTAGTATGCTGACTTTAAATGCAGTCATACAGACACAAAAGATACTGAATGCTCAGGTTGTCCAAAATCAGCAGTTGTCCCAGAAAACACCAAAAACATCCACAAACTCATTTTGGCCAATCGTAAATTGAAGTTGCATGAGATAGTGTATTCACCATTTTACATGAACATTTGTCAATGAGAAAGCTGTGTTCAAAATGGGTGCTACATAGCTCATGGGCAATTAAAAATAACAATACATCAACGATTCAGAGCATTGTTTGCAACTGTTTCAATGCAACAAAAAGGAGTTTTTGCAACAATTTGTTACAATGGATGAAACATGGATCCACCACTTTACCCCAGAGTCAAATTAGCAATCAGCTAAGTGAACAGCAGCAGTTGAAAGCTGTCCAAAGCAATCAAAGATCAGCAGGCATAGTTTTAGCCTCTGTATTTTGGGATGCGCAATGTATTTTGTTCATCAATTACATTGAGAAAGCAAGAACCATTAATAGAGAATCTTATACAGCATTATTGGTGTGTTTCAAGGAAGAAATTACCATGAGACAGCCACAAATGAAGAAAAAAAAGTGATCTTTTATCAAGACAATGTCACAATGTCACAAGTTGATCGCAATGACAGCAAAACTACATGAATTACACTTTGAATTACTTCCGCATCCACCCTATTCTCCAGATCTGGCTGTTTGCAGACCTCAGAAGATTGCCCCAGGGAAAGAGATTTGGCTCCAATGAAGAAGTGATATCGGAAACTGAAAAATTGTTCCTTAGGGAAAACAATAGCTTGGTATATGACTTTTTTCAGACCCTCCCTCCCTCCCTCCCCCTTCTCTCTCTCTCTCTCTCTCTCTCTCTCTCTCTATATATATATATATATATATATATAAGATTGTCATTATGTTTTTTTATTTATATTTTTTTCTTTTAATCATATCACTCCGAGCAAGGTGGTAATGCCACTTATGCGCAGGGGACTACATAAGAATGAAAAGATTGGAAAAGAAAAAGCCAGAAACCACATCCGAAACAGAGAACAAGGGATGAGCCTCTTCACCTGTTCAATAGATGTTTAATGCTAAAATTGCAATTTTCAATTTTCAGTAGTTTACTGGTGGAAAGGTTACTTTAGGCAAGCATATTTTTTTTGCCATGAAGTGGCCAATATCAAAGTAAGGATAGAGTGTTAATAGAGTTAATGTGGAGAAGTTTTTCACTTAGCTGGACAATGTTATTTCAGTTGTGTCATCTTAGAAGTTTTTTGAGGGCATTATTGCAGTGTCTTTACTCTTCAGGGTCATTTTTTTTCTAGAGAAAATGGACACAACATAGTGACTGGCAGTTTCATTACTTATATGATCATTATAGTCTACTGATTACATAAGGCATTAAACTGCTAGTCACCATCCACTTATGATTCCTATGTCCATACTGTCTATATCTATAACTACTTTATATACTTATATATATATATATATATATATATATATATATTAAGGGAAATGGAAAATAAATTCCAACAATGTGAGATAAAAAATTCTTGAGAAACAACGAAATATGGATTTTATAGTATAATAATTATTATATAATTATGATATATAATGTTGGCTACCATACAATAAATCCATATTTTGTTGTTTCTCAAGTATTTTTTCTCATATAATTTTCATATCTTTATATATCTATATCTTATTACGATAAATGTTATTTTTATTGAGTATGCATGTTTGTGTTCATACCCTGTTCATTTTTTTTTCTTTCTTAAACAGTGAAATTTATAACAACTGGTCTAAATTGAGAAGTCCTACTAAAGAATAATCTTGCCTTTGACATGAATTAAACCGTCATCGCTTTTTCCATCAGAGAAAGCAATTTTTGAGCTAATTTAAATTTTACATGTAGTTGGAGTTTGGTGAATTACAGAGTAATTTCCCCTTATCTATTTGCAAATAATTATAATATAAATTCTATAAGTAGGAAGTTATTTGATATCAAGCTTAATGTCTGCTTTCAGCAGCCTCAGGTTTAACATTGCAAGTTTAGGAGTCAACCAGTTAAGATTAAATTTTCTTACAAACTTTGTAAAACTGACTTGTTAACCATCACTCTATGGCAAATAAAGGTAAAGCTAATAAAATGTTTTTCTAAAAATTTATGGCTGACCCAGCCATGACATTTGTTAACAAAATGCACAGATCTTATTCAGATAATACCATCAAACATTGTTATCTAAGATCAAAAAATATCTTCCCTCATGTCAGGCTCAAAATCCAAGAGATCAAAAGAGAACTGATACCTGCTTTTATACTGTATTTCTGGTTCAGAACAAACGAAGGCTCAATTCAGAATAAGACAGAAATAGAATTTTTCATTGATCTTATTTCCATTGGGAAAATAACAACTTTAGCATTTCAAAGATTCAGATAAAATAAGTTTGAAAAGAAAATGGTCGTTTGTTTTACCTGGCCTCATATATTCTGCATTTGTTTTTGAAAACCAGATTACGAATCTTTCCAAATTCATAAAATATGTTACTGTATGTAAATAATGTAATGATCTTCATCATCCATTATAATAAAAGCTGCTGTGTATTTATTAGTGTGTGTGTGTGTATATATATATATATATATATATATAATCGTTTTCACCAAAATGATTGAACATTGCTTGATGACAAGATAAAAGTTTTAAATTTCAAAACATAGTAATTTCCATGTTGCAATGTAAATTAATTTTAGATAAAAAAACAAATATAATTGTTGTACTGAACACTTTTTTAAAAAGTAAATGCTAGAGAACTCAAGATTCTAAACTTATCGGTTCTCTTCATTTGGATATATATATATATATATATATATATATATATATATATATTCTCGGCTAGAAGCAATTGGGTGTCTAGCCACACTGATGAGCTGTGATACAGCAAAACAAAACTGTATACAGATGACTATCTATCTATATATGTGTGTGTGTGTATTTATGCTAACATCCCTACAACCACTCTGAAGATGGCTCATGTGAGCTGGAAACTTAGAATCAATGTAATAAAATATATCCAAATGCTGGACAGTTTTTGTCTTTATTTTCACCAGAAATTAAAGGCAATATACGATGTTTAGAATGGCTCATGATTAAACATAATAGACATTCATTGTCTGTTATATTTAACAATTTATATATATATATAGGTGGTATGCTGATTTAAATGCAGTTGTACAGGCACAAATGAGACTGAATGCTCAGGTTGCCCAAAATCGGCAATTGTCCCAGAGGACACCAAAAAATCCACAAACATGTTTTGGTCGGTCATAAATTAAAGCTACAGGAGATAGCAAAGAAGTTAAACATATCAGAAGGCAGTGTATTTATCATTTTGCATGAACATTTGTCAATGAGAAAGCGATGTTCAAAGTGGGTACTTGCAGTCAATCAAAAACAACAACACATTGATGATTCAGAGCATTGGCTGCAACTGTTTACCATTTTTTTAGTAGTTAGGCCCAGGATTTATTGAGTGATGTGTTATATATCTGTGTATTTTATATAAGTTGGCTGCAACTTAATTTTGAGAAATATCATCACTTGATTTACCTTTAGATATGGGGAATGCAGATGTGACTTTAGTCCTGTAAGGAACTTACATTCTCCTGTATAAATGTGTCCATATAGACACCTCCTGCTGTCGGTGCCTCAGTAATATTTTGGTGAATTGTCATCTGACATTTTAGTCCACCAACTGAGACACATTCTTTTCCACACTCACTGCAAATAGAAATTTCATAAAACATGTAATGAATGACTTTTCTCTGTGTGGCATTTTTGGTGACTTTTTACTCCTGCCCTGAAACAAACATCATTACATTCATTACACATCAGATCAAACTCTGAACCAATATTTTCAAAGTGATTAAGACTTTTGCAAATATTTGTCTTTAGTTTTTCATGCTCAACATGATTCTGTGCAACTCTGAAGGCAGCCAAGAGATAAGCCATTTGAAATATATGTAATAGCTTGCAACTCATTTCCGAGCACCTACTTGTCAGGGTAGCTAGCCAATTCTGGTCATGTTGACTTGTGACTTTGTGCTGGTACAATCACCAATGGCCTCCAAAAAAGCAAATAAATACTGTTTAAAATTGACTGAACATCTACTTAAATGCAGATCAGTCAGTTAAGTGCCATACATGATACACACTTAGGCGATCATGTCTCGAAAGAGACATGACTGACTGGGCAGAAGATTATCCCGCAGTAGGTTGCCATTGCTTTCTGCGGTAGACTGGTTGCCAACCAAGACTATAGAACCCAACCTGTCCTGTTATTTAACCCATAACTGGAGGGAATAAACGAATTAATACCTTTCCCAAAGGTATTTGTGTGTAAGTGAATGCAAGAAATCCAACTGGAACTCAAACTCGGCTCTCCGATTTCTCATTCCGAGTCGATATCCACTGCGCCACAATGCACATCTGCAGGTATTTAATAAAAATAATATTTGAAGTAGTAGAATATGTCAGATTAAAAAATAAAATCCATTAGTTTTACTTATATATATATATATATATATAATATTACAAGGAAGTGAAAAAACAGAGAGATTAAAACCCACTGTTAATACATTTAATTTTATAAATAGTGCTCAATACTAAGTAGAGCTTAATATTGTAATTTTGTTATTACAATGGTTTATAAAAGCATTGTATCACTACACAAGAATTTTCATGTTTTAGAACAATATTTTTCTTCTTCAAGTGATATTTTAAAAATAAATGATAAAAATGATTTATTTTAGAAAATATAAGATGAATTCATGGTTATTCAGAAAATTAAGGAGGGGTGGTTGGAGGAAGTTAATATGATTGTGGGTGTGTCAGTATTGCTCAATCTATAGTAAGAATTAGGTTGAAATATGGAGTTGAAAATTTGGGTTGCATGGAGAACAATGCAGCTTAATATCAAAACATGATACTGTTATTTTTTTCAACTATATTGAGGAATTTATGCCCTAACTTAGTACTAACCATTTAGTTAAATAGGAGTGTATACCAAATGATTTTTTGGTTTTAATATAGTTAAAAAGCACTTACCTAAAAATAACTCCCTTAGTGAAACTTTTAACAAAAATACTCTTAAATAGTTTCACCCAAATGTAATATAGCCTCACTAGGCTATTTATTTTTTACCCTAACACTAAATGTTATCCAAAATTGACTCCATATAACATGCTTTTCATGAGCACTCAATTTCTCCCAATCACCTCCAACCTCTAACTTCATTCATTTATCCATCACTTAAATTTCTGACTTTGTAGTGATCTCTCAAATTCTTCCATCCACTCTTTAACCTATACCTTTATACATTGTTAACTTTCTATCAAGCCAAACCCACTACAACCCCACTCAGTTGTCTGTATAAGGAAACATTTGGTTTAAATTTATATATATATATATATATATATATTGTCATCTGCAGACAGATCTGTTTCGCCGTATCACAGCTCATCAGTACGGTTAGACTCCGATTGCTTTTTTACCTGGGATTGAAACCCGACCGAAATGGCGTCAGTCGGCGACTCTACCCCTGGGCTATGGGCGTTCGGTGGAAGTAGGCAGACTTTTTAGTGCATATCATTATACGCGCCCAATAGCTAGAGCGCTCTAATTCATTTCACTGAATGAGCAATGCGTACATGCTAGAGTAGCTACTGTTTATCAAAGTCTACTATTTTTCCAGAGTGCTCAACATATACATATATATATATATATATATATATATATATACATTACTCCCAACCATATATCACCTGATGAGGTGCTAGAAATAGCACCAAAACATGAAAGCTCTTGTGTAACAAAAAAAAATGTTTGTATTATTATTAATTCTAATAATATAAATATTACTACATATATTACTCTACTACGTATCAAGCACTGTTAAAAAGTAAATGTCATTGACTGTGGAGTGTTATTCCATTAGTTCTTACTATTACTAACATATATATATATATATATTTAGAAAAATTTTAGATATTCTACAATTTCATGGGTAATACATATTTTGCCGGTGATCTTACAGCTCGTTAGATTTTGGCGGGGGGGGGGGGTGTCTGACGAGCTGTAAGATCAGCAGTGAAATACGTATTACCCATGAAATTGTAGAATTTCTAAATTTTTTTCTAAATTGTATTACTGTTAAATTAAATAAATAAATTTAACATTGAGTTCTTTTGAGTTCATCTCTATTGGAATTTACCTGACTAATATACTAAGTATTCTACATTATATATATATATATATATATATATATATATATTTTTTTTTAATCGTTTCACCCCGAACAAGGCATTCCACTGCCACTGTAGCGCAGGGGGTTATATAGGGTCGGGGGAGTGATGGGAAAGGATGGTTAGATATAGGAAATGTTAGAAGGAGGGTGATAAACGGGTGAGGGTACCGAGAATGAGGGTTGGTTAGATGGTGAGAGTGTTTGAGAGAATAGATGCAAATTAGTGTGTTAGGAGGTGTCTATTGACCTTACACTTAAACTGCTGGAGATTGTAGCTGTCGGGGAAGCAGGCATGTGGAAGGGAATTCCACAGGCGGGAAGTGCGAGAAAAGAAGTTGTTGGAGTAGAAATTGTGGTTACATTTTATCAGTTTCACTGTAAAAGGGTGGGACCTAGTTCCCAATCTAGTATCTCGTGTAAATTCGTAACTAGGCAGCACCAATGACTTAAGTTCATCGAAGCAGAGGCCGTGAAAGTACTTGTAGAAGAGGCACAGGGAAGCCACGTCACGTCGGTGAGAGAGTGGTTGCAGCCAGTCTGCCAAGGCAGGATCGACCACATTACAGATTCTCCGTTGTATTTTGTCAAGAATCCCGAGGAGAGTAGCAGGGGCACCCGACCAGATGTGGTAGCAGTATTAAATACACGGGTGGATTGTAGATTTATATATATATATATATATATATGATAAAATATATAAGTTATGTCATATTTATGGGTTATAGGGATCAGTATCAGGGATTGATTGTAAGTAAATATAAAAGTGAACATTGAAGAGACAACAGTCTGTTTTATGCTAAAGGCAATCATCAGGCCTGACAGTTTAGCATGAAATCGTGAAGCCTTAGTTGATACTATATGAAGGCCATTCACTGCTCAGACTACATGACCACTCCCTCTTGGCCATACTAACAAGATCCAAAAGAATATAGAGCATTATATTTGTAAACAGGGCTTGGCTGCAAGAGCTGCCAAAAAAGTTATCAGTGTTGACTGCCAACCACGTTGGGCTACAGTCAAGGTTTTCTGCCTGGATTTACTTCTGTAGCCTTTAGAATATGTCTACAAGATAGCAGATACTTAAAATCAAGATTTTCTTCTCTTTTAAATGGAATGCTCTTCTGGGCTGCCGAACTCCATCTATCTGAAGCATTTGGTTACAAGGTACCAATTGTCTGTCTTAGACCATTCTCCAGGCTGGAGCTACATTTACTTGTCAGTGTCTATTTGAGATACATGCCATGGAAGCATTTTATAGAAAGTGGGAGTTTATCTCTACTAACACCCTCAGCTATGACAACCTTTGGAATGTGTATTATATAGACATTATATACTTTTAGAAACTCCCAAAAACATTTATATTTTTTTTAAATATATGAAACTTTATGAAAGCAAAAATGCAAGAAATCAAAACAAATTACAAATTAATCATAGATAAATAAACAAATACAAATATTGGAAAGTTTTATAATTTTGGGATAAGGTAGCAGATAGAAAAAATGAAAATATAATTTGGGATGTAAGCCTAAAATACTTGCAAAGTATGAAGTCATTATTTATAACATACAATAAGATTTATAATACCTTTTTTACAGTCAGTCAGTTAATTGCCATACATGATACACATTTGGGCGATCATATCTCAAAAGAGACATGACTGACTGGGCAGAAGATTATCCTGCAGTAGATTTCCATTGCTTTCTGCAGTAGGTTCACACTTCACCCACATCTATTGAACAGGTGTAGAGGCTCATCCCTTGTTCCCTGTTTAGAATGTGGTTTCCGGCTTTCTCTTTTCCAATCTTTTTGCTTTTCTTTTTCTTATTTTTTTTTTTTCAATTGGAGTAGATAGACTAAACTATCGCCCGGTTCACACTCCACCCACGTCTATTGTACAGGTGTAGAGGCTCATCCCTTGTTCCCTGTTTAGAATGTGGTTTCCGGCTTTCTCTTTTCCAATCTTTTCGCTTTTCTTTTTCTTTCACTCTTATGTAGCCCCCTGCACATCAGTGGCATTACCGCCTTGCTCGGGGTGATATGATTAAAAAATTTAAAAAAAAAAGGGCTGGTTGCCGACCAAGGCTATAGAACCCAATCTGTCCTGTTATTTAACCCATAACTGGAAGGAATAGGCAGATTAATACCTTTCCCAAGGGTATTTGCACATAAGTGAATGCAATGAATTCAGCTGGAATTTGAACCCGGCTTTTTGACAGTACTAACACATAAATGATCAATTGATAAAAAAAAAGAATGAGAGTTGAAAATGCAAAGTTGATAAATAAAACTTTAGGGAAGAAAAAAGAGAATGTAAAAATAAGATAAACACTCTTCAGGTTAAGTAAAAACTATAACAGAAAAACCTGGTAACTGTGGAAAAAATTGAAAGAAATAATAATACATATAAATAAAATAATCATATAAATATGATACTCATAATATAATAAAGGAAATTAAATAAATAACAGTTGTGAATTATATTAAACTAGCAATATAGCCCAGCATTGCTCGGGTGTAATGAAAGCTTTAAAACTAATCCATGGTCCTGGAGCTCAGACTCAGCCTTAAGAATATTTGAAATAATAAAATAACTGGGACAATTTACCAATCGCACCTAATATATATATATATATATATATATATATATATATATATATATATATATACACACACACACTAGCAGTATAGCCCGGCGTTGCTCGAATGTAACGAAAGCTTTAAAACTAATCCATGGTCCTGGAGCTCAGACTCTTTGGATGTGGGCACGAAAGACTAAAAAGCAATAGTTCTTTCCAGTTAAAGCAAAACCGTAGACTGAAAGAAAAATGAATGGATGTAAGACAAATTTTGATTTCCTGGTATCGATATCAAATTTTCTGCACTATTGGAAGAACTGCAACCTTGAAACTTTTAAATATCGTTTCTTATGCCTGAGTGTATGAAATTTGATTAAAATTGGACCACTCCTTCTGTAACTCGATTTTTTCGATTTTTGATATTTATCGGGTGTACCTCGACACAAAACCTAGCTAAGAACACTCGCAGACGCTTATAGTACAACTGTGTAAATTTTCAAGAAAATCGGTTTAGCCGTTTCGGAGTCTATAGGTAATGGATACACACACACACAGACAAAGTTCCATTTATAAATATGTTTAGATTATATTACATTTAAGAAATATTTACATTTTTTCAATTAAACATCAAATGTGTTAAATTCATAGCTTTGAAAAAATTGCATCATCTCTCCTTGAGTTTAGAACAGTATGTGTGTGTGTACGCGTGTTACATAACCCATTAGCACAAAAAGCACACACATACATATATATCAAGTATAAAACCATATATATATATATATATATATATATATATATTTCCCCACCTTAAATCTTTTACTTAATGACCTTTTTCCCTTGCCTTTCACTCTCTTTTGCTCTCTCATTTCATTTTTCTTTCTTCTCATGCTTCTTCCCACACCCTATATATTTTATTTACTTACCTACATTCAATTATCTTTCAGGCTTTGATGGATTTTTTTTTTCCATCCTTTTTATGCCTCTATTATTTCAATCTTATGCACTTGAGCTTTTTCAAGGAAATTCTCAAAAGTGTTTTGTTCTACAAAGACTCAAGGAAATTTGTTGATATGAAAAGGCTTCAAAACAAATCCCAGTAGTTATACTTTTGATTGGCATGCTTCGAATCTTGAGGTTCACTGTAAAACCTGCATATCATGTTGGTTCACTATTTTTGAAATTTAAAATAAACATGAATAAATGTAGAATATTCTCCTTTCCTTTTACAAAATTTCTTCTCTTGCACGTCTCACTTGTAGAACTCTCTTCTGGGTTTTTGCTTTCCAGTCAATTTTGCTCTTCAAAAACTTAAAAAAAGGCTAAAATTCCTCCGTGCATTGAATATTGCTACCAAATCTGGTCTCATGCTGCTGCTATGTATTTAGAGATTCTTGTTAATATGCAAAAAAGAATCTACAGCATTATTGGCCTAGACCTGGCCACTCAGCTTCACTCATTTTTTCACAACCATTACATAGCTTGCCTGGACTTTTTCTACAAATATTTTCGTAGTAATTGTTTTAATAGGCTTTCCTTTTTTGTACCTAGACTTTATGAATTTAAGTGCAGTACTAGATTGGCAGCAAGGTCTCATCATTTTACACCTAAAATGACTAGATGTAACCTTCCCTAAGAATTATTTCATGATAATTGTTCTGATGAACTTTCCTCTATGGTACCTAGACTTTATGAATTTAAGTGCAGTACTAGATTGGCAGCAAGGTCTCATCATTTTACACTTGAAATCTTAGTGTTTTTATTGCCTTACTTGGAGGTAAAATGATTAAAAAAATTTTTTAAAATACACATAATTGGGAACATGGAAGAATCAAAAATATAGCTGTCAACAACTATGACTACCTATGTTCTGAAGGGACATAGAAGAAATTAAGGATTTTATTCATACAACAGAAGGGCTATTCTAAGGAATCTGCAGATCCTGCCATAATGTATTATCAGTGGGAATAATAAGCCACTTACCTGATGAGCTTCTATGAATGGAATGGTGAAAGTACAGAATTTTAAATATCTAAGAAGTGTTTTAACAAATAACAGATAATCTGAGACCAAAATCTGAAGGCAGATTGAAATAGCAAAAGAACCTTCCAAAACTAAGCAAAGTATTAAGAAACAGGAAAATTTAATGAAAAACAAACAAAAGCACCCTGAACTGCTATGTAATATAAATCCTGCTTTATATAAGTGCACGTTAGACAATTTTCTCTTGCCTTCCCAAAAACTAAGCTAAGTATTAAGAAACATGAAAATCTAGTTAGAACCAAAGAAAATAATGTTTAACTACAATGCAATATCAGTCTTTTTATATGGCAGTGAGATGCTTGACAATCTTTTCATGCCTTCACAAAAGCTAAGCAAAGTATTAAGAAACAGAGAAATCTCATTAGAACCAAAGAAAATAATGTTTAACTACAATGCAATATCAGTCTTTTTATATGGCAGTGAATGCTTGACAATCTTTTCATGCCTTCACAAAAGCTAAGCAAAGTATTAAGAAACAGAGAAATCTCATTAGAACCAAAGAAAATAATGTTTAACTACTATGCAATATCAGTCCTCCTATATAGTAGTGAATGCTGGACAATCTCCTCACAGGTGAAGAGAAGACTTGAGACAAAAGAAATGGCTCTACAGAAGGATTTTGAGAATGTCAAGAATCAAACTTGTATCCCTTTTTTCCAGAGGAACAGTTTCCCTGATGAAAAAAAGGATACAGGTTCAATTCCTCTCAGAGATGCAATTTATCTTTAGTGGGACTTGTCAATCAAGAGTAGTTCTTATTAATTTCATTGTTTAAGAAAATAAAAAAACAGGAATAGCAACTCAAAGGCATGAACCCATTAAAAATAATGTTTATGGGAATAAGAAATTATATATATATTCCAATAATTTCAGTTAATGACAACAGACAAGTTGAGTTTTTAATAATTTTTTGTAAGTTTTTTGTTTTTGTTTAGGGATTCATTTTCCTATCTTTGCATTGAAAGAACTGTTTATGTACTTGTTAAAATTCTGAGCTTTTAGTTAAATTCAGTCATGTGAGATGTAAGTTGTGGAACTGACTTCCAATAGGATGCTTCCTTCACCCCTACAGTCTTACCCTGTTTATAAGCCTACATTTAAATGTAAATCATTTTCACAACCAACATCTAACATTGCCTGATGAAGAGAATCTATCTCGAAACATAGAAATTTCTGTGTTGCACAATGTACAATTAATAATTATATGATTATACATGTATATATATATATATATATATAGTAATATTTTTATTATTATTGGTATTCATAATAAAAACATTTTTCATTACTACACAAGAGCTGTCAGGTTTTTATACTATCAATAGTACCTCATCAGGCAATTTATGGTTTGCAAGAGTTAGTGAATGATATATATATATAGAGAGAGAGAGAAATTTAAAAACCAAATATTACCTTATCCAAATAATTAAGTGGGAAGTAGATAGAATTCTAGTGGGTTAGACTCAATAAACCAATAGAAAGTTAATAGTTTGATAGTACCAATGCAACAGTTCTTGTGTAACAGTGAAAAATGTTTTTATTATAAATACTACTACTAATAAAAATATTACTATATATATTGCTCTACTATGTATCTAGCACTTTTGAAAAGTAAATGTACCAAACTGTGGATTGTTATTCTATTAGTTTTTACTACTACTACATATATATATATATATATATATATATATATATATATATATACATGAATAAGGAACAAAGAAAATATTAACAACATTCAAAAAATTAATGTAAAACAGTGCTTGATATAAAAATAGAGAGATGAATATTTATTATAAATTATAGTTTATAACATGTACAAATTATCATCTACTACAAAGTGTACATTTTGTTTCGACATTGAAAAAACAATGTCTCATCAGGTCGTTTTCACACGACCTGATGAGACATTGTTTTTTCAATGTCGAAACAAAATGTACACTTTGTACTAAATGATAATTTGTACATGTTTTAAAGTATAATTTTTAATAAATAATATGTATATATAGGAGATTTTTGTAATTTGCTTGAAGCATTGTGTATATAATGTGTATGGGTAGGTATTTGAAGGCTATCAATGCATTTAGTATAATAAAGGAAGGTAAAGAAGGTGTTGGGTATTACCTATTTATTATTCATTAATATTTCAAGATCAGAATCTCATCTTCAGAATGATAGGAGAGCGAATAACTTGAAACCAAGCTCTCCTATCATTCTGAAAATGTGATTCTGGTCCCGAAATATTAATAAATAATAAATAGGTAATACCCAACACCTTCTTTACCTTCCTTTATTATTTAACACATTGTGATAGCCTTCTAATACCTACCCATACACCATATATATATATATATATATATATATATATATATATATACATATTATCCTACATCTAATATATATAAGTATAATACAGCTCTGTTCATACATTGAGTACCTGAATAATAAAACTATACATATATACACCCTCCACATATGTATATTTCTTAATTTACTTCACTATATATATATATATATATATATATAATTTTATCCACAACTCATTCAAAAGGCATACAAAATATACCACTACAATGAAAATAATACTAGCCACAACAAGAAAGAGGACATAAACATATATATGCATATATATGTTTATATCTAGTTTATTATGTTATATATATATATATATATATCTAAGGAATTAATGAATTTTTATTTATAGTGAAACTATTTCTTTTTACTATAGCTCCAACGAGCTTAGCTCACTGGTGCCCCCTCCACAAGAATTCAATCGAGCAACCAGACTGGCAACAAGGTCCCACTCTTTTATAGTTAAATCAACCAAATGCAGCCACCACTTCTACTCTATCAACTTCCTTTCTCGCACTTCCCGCCTGTGAAACTCTCCTCTGTATACTTGCTTCTCTGATAGCTACAACCTCCAAGAACTTAAATGCAATGTCAATTCCCATCTCTTGTCCACTTGATCCCAGTTCTTTTCTCGTCCTTTCCCCATCACCTCGTGTATCTTGTTCTCTTCCTTTCTCAGTTTACCCTGGCAACTGTCTTCACACTGGTATTCCCATCCGCCTCTTGCCCTTTCTCTGACATCCCCTGTAACCAGTTCATCTTTCTCTTCACACTCCTCCTGCTTAAACTTTCACTCTTCTTTTACAGAGCCCCCTGCACACAGTGGTGGTACCGCTATGCTTGCAGTGAAATGATTAAAAAAAATAAAATGTTATATTTAGTAGATACTCATGTCTGAATATACATCTCTGTTTTAAATGGTGTAATTTTCATCTCTTGGCCTATGGTTTCTCAAGAATCTTTTCTTTATTAAAGACTCTTGAGAAACTCGAGACTTCTTTAAGTTAAAATTATGCTCGGACTTTTTTACAATGAACAACTAAATAATTGAATTCATTGTTGTATAAAAAATCTCCTATGTATATATATATATATATATATATATATATATATATATATATGATTCCACTAATAAACACATTATTTATTCTGAAGTACAAACAATGACTTAGGATATAACTTTTTACCATTTTGTCATTCAATTATCTATCATTAGTCTAATATGGAGAGTTTGTATGGCACATTCTCATATATATGGGGTCATGGCCTTATCTGACTACCGGGCACGGGTCCAGGCCGATCCGTGCAATCATAGTGAAAATCCAGGCAAGGAAAAATGTCTTCGTCAGAAATCAAACTAAACAATTCACAAAGAAAGAAAGAAAGAAACAAACAAACAAACAAAGAAACAAAGAAAACATCCGAATGAATGCAGTAAAAATCTGTTTGTTTATTAATTTGGGGAGAAAAGACTGGTTATATTCAGAAAGTCCGAACCCGATTTCCTGCTTTCATTCATATTCTGTGCTTAATTTCCATTGGAATAGCTGAAAAAATTCGCAAAAATCATAGTTTCTGGAAATGGATGACACTGATGATGTCATCACATTGTCAACAATAAATCCAGGCAATTTTCTCTGTGCCCGGTGTTTTTTTAGCATCAGCTACGGCTCTGTATGGGGTAATGAATAGTGGCCCACAGTAAGAAATAAGAGAGCCGAGTTCAAATTCCAGTTGACTATTCCATTCACTTATGTGTAAAGACTCTTATGAAAAATATTAATTTATTTCTTTGTCTCCTCCTAGCTATGGGCTAAACAGTAGGACAAGTTAAGCTCTTTAGCCTTGGTTGGTAACCAGTCTAGAAGGATAACTCTGAATTCAAAACCTGACAAGTGTTGTCTAAAGACCTTGAGGCACACTGTTCATGAGTTTTCTGTATTGAGTTCTTCCAAAAAGTGTAGTTGGTTCAATGAAAATATTTACTATTATAAGCAAATCATATGTACAGTTTGTCTGGCTGTCCAGTCCTAAGAACTGAGCTGCTTGACCATTATACCTACAAAAGCAATGAAAAGTGCATTATTATATTTCTATAATATCATAATAATATCAATTGCTAGTAGTATCCAAGTCTGTCTGCTCAGGTAGCTAGATAATTTTTAGAGCACATTTTTGGTTTATGCTGAGAAGGCTTTAGTTTCAGTTTCTGGGAGAGAACACATCATCGGGCCTGATCAACAATTAGAACAAGGCCAGTTCACTTAAACCCTCGGTCACAGTAACATGTGATTTCATCCTAGCACAACCATCAATGAATAAGTCCATCTATCCAGTTTCATTCACAAATTTCAAAGTGAATCTGTATTCTGATTAGTTAAAAAGATCACACACATACATAAATAGCAAACCGATGGTTTTTTGTATTTAAATGTAAATCATTTTCACAACTGACATCCAACATTACCTGATGACAAGATTCTATCTCAAAACATAGAAATTTCCATGTTGCAATGTACTTTTAATTCATAATTATATGATTTTATATAAATATATATATAAGTATATATATCTGAGGAATACAGAACAAAGAAAAAATTTTTACAACGTCCAAAACATTAATTTAAAACAGTGCTCGATATATAATATATAGAGCTGTGAATATTATTATAAATTATATTTTAGAACATGTACAGAATTTTTTTTTATATATTTTTTATATAGAATTTGTTTTATATTTTTTTATATAATTTTTTATTATATATAAAAAGTGTTATATTATTTTTTTATTATATATAAAAAAAATATAAAATAAATAAAAAAAATAATTAAAAAAATAAAAATAAAATAAAAAAATTCTGTACATGTTCTAAAATATAATTTATAATAAATATATATATATAATCCTTTATCATGGCTTGGCTTTGCAAACAAATATTTGAGAGAGGGATTCTATGTCTGGTGCAGGCTCTTAGATAGTTGGTGAGACTTATATGTGAGGCATTAACAGGTTTGGCAAGCAGCTGAGATTTCAACCTTATAAAACTCTCTCTTCTGTTCTTTTTATTCAGCTTATTTCAATAAGGGATATTGCCTGAGATCTTCTGTGCCTGCATTCCACTCTAATATGCAAATATGTTGTTCAATTGCTTTTATAAAAAAAAAAATACTCATTTCATAGATATTCCAAAAACGTCCTTGAACACTTTCACAACTAATAACTCGCAGCGACGTATACATTGGCAGGCAAAAGATATGATCAACTTTGTTAAAAAATTGGTTTGCTTATCATATTTCTCATATTTTAAGATGCACTTTTTTCCCTGAAAAGTTCCTTCAAAAATCACCCAGCATCTTAGCATTGAAAGATTAACTTTTTACCAACACTCATAAACTCTAGTCACATGATACAAGCTATCATGTAAGCCAGACATAAACCTACAATTATCATTTGTATATAATAAATACTGTATATCTCATTAGAATCATACCATATATATATTTTTGTAACTATTGTTGATAAATAGCAGGCACCTTCATACCAGTACAGTAAGTCTAGTAATCTAAACATATTTATAAATACAACTTTGTCTGTGTGTCTGTGTGTGTGTGTCCATTACCTATAGACTCTGAAACTGCTGAACCGATTTTCTTGAAAATTTACACAGTTGTACTATAAGTGTCTGTGAGTGTTCTTAGCTAGGTTTTGTGTCGAGCTATCCCCGATAAATATCGAAAATCGATAATCGAAAAAATCGGGTTATAGATGGTGTGGTTCAATTTTAATCAAATTTGATACACTCATAGACAAAGACATAAGAAACGATATTCAGTAGTTTCAAGGTTGCAGTTCTTGGAATAGTGCAGAAAATTGACAATATACATATATAAAAGCTTTCATTACACCCGAGCAATGCCGGGCTATACTGCTAGTATAGATATAAAGTAAATCTGAACTCAGAACAACAGTAAAAGTACAAAGTTTTATTCAACTAAAATAAAACTCAGCTACAAATGAAAATTAGAAAGGTGTTGGTTAAATAATGAGTTTAGCAGAGTCTATTCTCGTATAGGAGGTGCATAGAACATTACTCCAACTCTTTTGTATAACATTGTGCTAAACTATTGAAACTCTAATTAATAATAACTGCAAATATTTAATAACTAGCAGTATAGCCCGGCGTTGCTTGGGTGTAATGAAAGCTTTAAAACTAATCCACGATCCTGGAGCTCAGACTCTTTGGACGTTGGCACGAAAGACTAAAAAGCAATAGTTCTTTCCAGTTAAAGCGAAACTGTAGACTGAAAGAAAAATGAATGGATGTAAGTCAAATTTTGATTTCCTGGTATCGATATCAAAATTTCTGCACTATTGTAAGAACTGCAACCTTGAAACTTCTGAATATCATTTCTTATGTCTTTGTCTATGAGCGTATCAAATTTGATTAAAATCGGACAACTCCTTCTATAACTCGATTTTTTCGATTATCGATTTTCGATATTTATCGGGGGTACCTCGACACAAAACCTAGCTAAGAACACTCGCAGATGTTTAGAGTACAACTGTGTAAATTTTTCAGAGTCTATAGGTAATGGATACACACACACACACAGACAAAGATTCATTTATAAATAAGTTTAGATATATCCAAAATATGACAATTTGGCTGAAAGAAAAATGACACTCTAGAGATGGACTTTCTTGAATGGTAGATATTAAATCCTCAAATATTTTATTTTCAAAAAATACCTAGATAATTAAAGGGTGCCTTTTGCAACTCATAGTGTTTGATCATATGAAAAATACAATCATCTTTTACGAAGAATAAGCCCTAATCATTTTTTTTTAATCATTTCATCCCAAACAAGGCAGGACTGCCATGAGTGCACAGGGGGTTACATTTAGATAAAAGACTGCATACAGAGGGTATTGAAGAAAGGATAAAAGATAAACATGGTTCACACAGATATAAGGTGATAATTGACATTGCATTTAAGTTTTTGGAGATTGTAGCTATCAGAGAAGCAAGAAAACAAAAGGGAATTCCATAGGCAGGATGTGTGAGAAAAGAAACTATTCAAGTAGAAGTGAGGGTTACATTTAACTAGTTCAACAGTAAAAGGATAGGATCGAATAGCATGCTTAAGGTCATGTGGTCAGGACACCAGGAAAAAAAAAGCCCCTTGGAGCAGTTGCCATGAAAATATTTGTAAAAAAGACAGAGGGAAGCCACACCATTTTGGTGAGAAAGTGATTGAAGTCAAGATACCAAGTCAGGACAGATTACATTACAGATTCTTCTTTGGATTTTGTTAAAAACCTCAAGATGAATAGCAGGATCACCTGACCAGATATGGCAACAGTATTCAATGCATGGATGAATGGTAGACTTACAAATGTGCGAAGTGAATTCTGACAAGAACCTCAAGATGAATAGCAGGATCACCTGACCAGATATGGCAACAGTATTCAATGCATGGATGAATGGTAGATTTATAAATAGATGGATTCTAGTAAGAAACGCCTTTTGATCCGACACAGAGATCCAACCTACTTAGCAGTAGATAGATTTTGACCAGGAGTAGAGGTTTATCCCTTATTCCTTTTTAAGATTAGGTTTCTGGTTCCTTCTAAAGTCTACTCCAACTCTACACTTCTAATATTTCCATTTGAGCTCTGAAATTGTATTCACTAATTTTTTCTTCTCTCCCAATAGGAGTTGATAGGTTTGTTTATCGTCCAATTTTCACTCCCCCACCCAAATATTTTAAACAGGTTTATCCTTTCTTTCTTTTTTAGAATTGGATTTTCCATCCCTTCTAAAGTCTACTTCTACACTATAAAAAAACTTCACTAACTTCACTATAAAAAAAAAAACTATTTCTACTGATACTAGAGAAATAAATTTTGAAGAGTTGAAGTGTTTTTTGTTTGGATAAATTCTGAATTTCATCTCCTTTGAAGTAGTCCCTTTTTTAAAGCCACATACTTTATCCAGTGTCATTTTAATTGATGCAAGCCTTCCTGGAAATCTATTTTTTAGAGATAGCAAGCAGCTGCCTCATTGCATTTGCTTGGATTTCTTCAACATCCTGAGAAGTTGTTTCTTTTTGAGACAGATTTGATTTTTGAAAAGAGGAAAGTCACAAGAGGTGAGATTTTGGCAATATGGTGTTTGTTGGACCTGGGGAATGTACAATACATGGTCACTAATTGAATTTGCACACTTTCCTCCAAAGCACTGTTATAAGCAACAGAAGTAAGAGAGAATGTTATAACTTAGTGTGCATCTGCAACAGAGTTCGAGATCAGTCTGTGTTGAGCAGCTTCATTGTGCATACTTTTTCTTCATTACCATTGCAACAATCCAGATACTTTTTGATCAGACCTTATATGCTAGGCGTATTATATACATCATTGCTATTACTGCCTCAGCATCTTATTATGTCTCTCCTATGAATGAATAAATTTTGACACTATTTGAAAAGCACTAGAAGGCAGAAAAACACTAATTTTTGATAGACTGAAGATATACTGATGACCAGATGAAGGAAAACAGAAGAAAACAGTAATTAGGGTTTTTTGTCTACCAGAATGATAAAACAAAGGGACCATTTGGTTTTGGTCAAGACTGAGGTAAAGTAATACCATATTCTAAGGACCTCCTAAGAAAGAATAGATAATGTTTTTATGATCATCAAAAATGAGCAGCCAGATTAAATATTTATGAACATTTTATATAGAGCAGCTGCTTGGTGTGAAATTCAGTCGATTGATAAGAGTTGATAAGAGCAGACAGGCTTCCAAAAGAAAATATGAAAAGAATAGTAATTAAATTTTTGTCAGCCAAAATGCAATAAAATGTCTCAAATCAAAGGATTCTCTCTTTTTTGTCACTTGTTGGCAAAAGGATTGAAATTATTAATCCCAGTGTGAAAACAACCACACACAAAAGCATGATAAGCAATAATAAAATTTGGCCATTTGGGCTAGGCCACACCGCTGGGGCAGTGATAGTGATAGACACTCACACAAAGCAGGAAGGAGACAGGCTTGATCAGGTGACCAAATGGAGCAGAAGACTCTTGTCGAATTCCAAGAGAGGAGAAGAAACTCTCCCATACTTGGATATTTGCAGGGAGAGCCCCGATTGGTTGTTTGGGCAACACTAGCATTCCCAGACCATGTTATATCCCCACTTCACTGAATGCATGACTCCATATAAGTTGGAGTTTTTGAAAAGCAAAGTGAGAGAAGTTGCAGACATAGAGGGTGTGCAGACCAGAGAGAGAGAGAGAGATGAGACCACCACTTCTCCTGATCTGATGTGATTCACTGCCCTGAAGAAAAACCTTCAACTTAAAGTCTTGTTCCAAAAGTCTCAAGACAAAAACCAAGACAACAAATACTGTGTCACAATAATTGGGAAGGGTTGATAGTTATTGCATAGAAACTACAAATTTGCTTGAGCCATCAATAACTGTACTGACAATTTTGTATCTAGGAATTATATATAACTATTTTTCTTTTATCCAATTTATTTTTTCGTGTGACTTTACTCTGACCAGACCAAACCAAGTCATCAATTCCAGTCAACCGTTAAAACCAAGTCAGTCATGCGATCACTCAACACAATGTGGGGTGAGACAAGGCTTGGGTGGAAGCGATCGACTCCATGATCTGCCAAGGAAACTAAGCATGAGTACAAACTAGCCACGGGGTGGATGTCATGTAATCACCAGTTTGAACCTTGTATGCTGGGTCTCTATTATAAATCAATAGTTTGATACATATCACTTCACTGATAGCAAAATGAGGAAATTTAAAATCTAAATTGTTTGGCCATTTAAAATGCTGCATTTATCAAAAAATACATTCAATTTAAATGCAGGAGTCACAAAATTTTTTCAAATGGCTGCATATTCCAGTTGATAAGCTTTTCCTGTTAGCCAAGGGTTGTTGTCAAAAAAATGGGAAATTAGCTCTTACAACATAGTTGTAGTCATAAATTTCAATTTTTTTTTATTGTCTGCCTACAACAATAATTTTATTTTTCAACCAAGGGTAAGTCTTGTCTAGATTGAGTGTGTGGAGAAAGTATTACTCCAATGTCCTATTTCAAAGTTTGTCAAAATGTGTGTGCATATGTGCGCTTGTGTATACATTAAATGGCACAAGTACATGTAAGTTGTTCATGCACAACACAAACATACTCTTTTTTTTTTTTAATCATGTTGCCCCAAGCAAGGCATTTTACTGCCACTGTTGTGCAGGGGGTTTCATAGAAGGAATGTTATGAAGGGTGAGAGGTTGCAGGGAGTGTCAGGAAGAGAGTAAGAGAGGGAAGAGAGTACTGATGAGCATAGGGTGGACAAGGAGGAATGTTATGATGAGTGAGAGGTTGCAGGGAGTGTCAGGAAGAGAGTAAGAGAGGGAAGAGAGTACTGATGAGCGTGGGGTGGACAAGGAGGAATGTTATGATGAGTGAGAGGTTGCAGGGAGTGTCAGGAAGAGAGTAGGAGAGGGAAGAGAGTACTTTTGAAAGTGGGGTGGATGTAGAAAAGCATGAGAGAGAGGATGTAAGTTAGTGAGACAAGAGATGACTATTGACTTTACATTTAAATTCTTGGAGATTGTAACTGTCAAGCAAGTATACGGAAGAGAATTCCACAGGTGGGAAGTGTGAGAAAAGAAGCTGCTGGAGTAGAATTTGTGTTTAATGCATACATCTGCATACAGAGTCACACACTGACAGTTTATGACGCATAGAGAATTAACTCTTATTTCTATAATATAGATTGTTACTCTTTTGATCTTTACACTTGTGGAGGTTGGTGCAGAATGTTATTTTTTTGTATACAAAATGAATGAACACTAACCAAACAATGTTTCAGAAGGTTCATTTTCTTTTGTATACAAATACAAACTTGTATTCTTCCTGTGAAACAGAGTTCTTAGTTTATGGTATATTGAAACAGAGAGAGAGCGAGAGAGAGAGAGAGAAAGTCCTTTTTTCTTTATAGCAGTTAGTTTTTCTGATTAGTTCTTCAGTGGTTAGAGTGGAATGAACCAGCCTCTCTGGGAAATGGCTAGAGAGAACTGACCTCAAATTCATATTTTTCCTGGGTTTATAGTTAGGTGCAGTGAGTGATTGTGAGAGTGTCTTTCACTTTTGTACCTGGTCTTTGATCTTTTGTTTCGCTATTTCAGAACCAAAACTGATTAAGAATGCTGTGTTAACAAGATGAGTAGGTGATATTTTCAGGATATTTAAGAAATATTTTTATTTTATTTTATTAACATTTGCCTACGACTGTTGGTATAAAAATATATTGTGATAATTTGCTACTGCTATAATATCTTGTTTCAACCGACTCCAGTCTTACTCTAGTCAACACTTTATTAGAACTCAGTCTCAGAACTTTCTTTGAGTTCTTTGTTTAAGGTGTCTCAGCTCATTTATTTTTGTTACTGGGGATGTCCTATTTACTCCAAAACATTCCCCTATTTTGAGTTTTTTTTTATTTTCTTAAATAATTTATATTTTAGTATTCACCCTCTCTTCTTTCTAGTGAATTTGTCACGTACTGAACTTTGTATTTCTTTCATTTTGGGTCAACCACTAGTTTTACCATACATTTCCTTTTTCTGATACTCATACATATATTCAACAAATTTTGGAGGTGTTGCTATGTCAAAGATATCATACAGAACTTGCATAGATTCTTCCTTTCTTGCAGTCCTTTCTTTAATAAATCTTTTCTTTTACAGATTCCAATGCCTTTTCTCTTTTCATTTTTTCTTTTGCCATATAAATCATTTTCCTAACTTGTGAATTTTTTTGCCATCTTCCCATATTTTTTTCTATCTTTATATATCATGAAAAACACTTTTTCACCAATTTTTAAAAATTTTGTCTTTTCTGTTATCCATTCTTATGTTTTTTTTTGACTCGGTAACAACATGTCAATCACCAAATTTAATTTTTCTTGCAAACATCAATTCTGCCGGCAAAATACTGTTGGTTTATTGGGATTGGTGTTATCTAGTATGCTCTTTAAAATTTTTGTAGTGATTCTTCATTCACTTTTTCATGACTTACTTTTTTCAAAGCTCTCTTAAAAGAATCCACAAACTGATCCATTTGACCTTGGGTGATACAGCAGAGTAGTCATATGTTCAATCGAGAACATGTAGTGAATTGTGTACCTTTATCCAAGACTATGACATCTGGAATACCATATCTTGCAAACAGTTCATGTAAAAAATTCACTGTAATCATGGAAGTTGGTTTTTTGCACTTACAAATTTCAGGCCACTTAGTAAAACTATCCACTATCATGAGATAATGTGATCTGTTTATTGAACTTGTGAAATCTATGTACAGTCTTGAGCAGAGAATATTTGTCTTTGGCAAAGATTATAATTTCATGGTAAGTCATTTTGCTGCCAAAGCACAAATGCTTCAGGCTTTTACTAATTTTTCAATGTCTTGATCAATTTTGGTCCAATGTACATAGCTTCTCATAAGAAACTTCATCCTTGAAATTCCTGGATGTCCGCTATGAAATCCATTTAATATCTGCTTTTATAATATGATAGTTATTACTACTCATTGTGCAAACATGAATACTCCATCACATATAGTGTAAATATTCAAGTCTGGATTTCATTCTAAAAATCATGTATTTTTCGTACTTTCTTTAAGTCATTTTTATTTTCAAAATAAACTTGTCTTTTATTTCATGCAGTGTAGTGGTAGTTCCCATACTGCATGGCATAATGTATTTTTCATCTCTATTTTACTTTTTAACGCTGCAATAATCCTCAAATGGTTTCGTATTTTTTGGTATCATTCTTGATAAACCATCCACATGTTCTAATTTTTTAAATGTTTGATATATCATCATAAAATCATAATTTAATAAAATGGAACCCCAGCATTGTGATCTATTTGCTGTATGCATAAGAATTCCTTTTTTCAAACCAAAAATTAATAATAGATTTATGTGGTCTGTCTGTAAATGAAAACTCCTTCTATATATAAATTTGTGAAGTTTTTCACTGCAAATATTATTGCTAATGCCTCTTTTTTAATCTGGCTGTAGTTTTTTCTGCCAGTAATAGCAGACACAAAGCATGTACAATGGCTTTCATATTACCATCATCATCTTTATGTATAATTACTACTCCCATATCATAATCATTAGCATCTGAAGTCAATATTGCTTTCAGATTGTAGAGCACTAATGGTATGCCTGACGTTGGTATTTTCTTGATTTCATCAAACATATTCAGATATTTTTTTTGCTTTACATACGCTGCTGATGCTGCCTATTTTGGATCGTCAATTTTTTTAATTACAACTATTTTCTGAAGTCTGTCTAATTCTTCCTTGACTTGATCCAAGGCTGAAAATGGTACACTATATTTTGGTTTAAATACTGGCGTTGATCCTTTTTTTACTTGAAATTTCATTTTGAATTTGGAACACCAACCCAACCCAACTCATCCAACAGAATATCTGGAAAACATTTTTTCAATTCTTCCTTTAAATTTTCACATTGTTTTATTAAAATGGTCATTTGTCTCTATAGACACTGCATCACTGCATTGTGGTGCAGTGGATATCATCTTGGAATGAGAAATCAGAGAGCTGAGTTTAAATTCCAGTTGAATTCGTTGCATTCACTTACGGACAAATACACTTGGTAAAAGTATTAATCTATCGCTTCTCCCTCCAGCTATGGGTTAAATAGCAGGACAGATTGAGTTCTATAGCCTTGGTTGGCAGCCAGTCTACCACAGAAAGTAATGGCAAGCTACTGCGGGAAAATCTTCTGCTAGTCAATCATGTCTCTTTTGAGACATAATCGCCCAAGTATGTATCATATATGGCACTTAACTGACTATAGTTGAGTTTTAGTTCTGTGTGTTCATATTATGTCAGGGTCATCAATTGTGGTTGGTCATATTTGACCTTGTGCTGCTAACAGACGTTGAATGTTGGTGGACTACAATAAACAAAACAAAATGAAGACTTGAGTAGAAAATGAATCACCATTGTTTACTGACACAGTTGGGTCCAAAGCTGCAACGGCATAGAGTATGGTCAGCCTGACATTGAGTGAGGATGGCCAAATCTCTCTTTCGTTGGGGTAGGCTACAAAACACATCTGAACTCAGTGGGTAAGAAATGAGAAGAGAACGATCATCTTCGGGGGTGGGGTCACAAAATTCACATCTGACCAGAAACCCTTTTTAATTTTCTTTTTGCACTATGGGATAATTAAATTCTTTTATTATTATTTTATTTTCATTCCACCACAGTACCTGACTTTTTGAATTTAAGCACACTACTGGATGTGCGTTGTGGTCCAGTGGATATCGGCTCGGAACGAGAAGCTGGGGAGCCGAGTTCGAATTCCAGTTGAATCCATTGTATTCACTTACGCGCAAATACCCTTGGGAAAGGTATTAATCCGTCTGCTTCCTTCCAGTTATGGGTTAAATAGCAGGACAGATTGGGTTCTATAGCCTTGGTCGGCAACCAGTCTACCGCAGAAAGCAATGGCAACCTACTGCGGGATAATCTTCTGCCCAGTCAGTCATGTCTCTTTCAAGACATGATCACCCAAGCGTGTATCGCGTATGGCACTTAACTGACTGACTAGACTGGCATTGAGATCTCATCAATTCACAGTGGAGCTGACTAGATGTAACCATAATTTCTATGCTAACAGTTTCTTCTCTTACACTTCTTGCTTGTGGAACTCCCTTATGGCTCACTGCTTTCCATCCAACTTAATCTTCAAAAATTTAAATGCAATGTCAGTCACTATCTACTCCTGCTCATTATTAATGTCTCTGTTCCTAATTCTTCCACACACAGTAACCTCTTGTGTCTTAGTGGCTTTACTGCCTTACATGAGTTGAAATCAATTAAAAAAATTTTTTTTAAAGTGAACTGATTCACTTATGACCAATTTAGAAAGAATGTCTTTATTTTTACTAAATTGATGTTATTTTAACATAAGGCCCATACTCTGAGATTGAGTTGTGTCTAAAGAGCTATAACCTTGCAGAAGACAAGGACATCATTTTACTTGTTAGCATTATTTTAAACATTTGCCATCACTTTGTTACCTGGAAGAAAATGAACTTCCTAGAAGAAGGATATTTTCCGACCTTGATCTGCATGAATAGTGACTTTGATACTAAAATAAGCCAGTAATTACTCTTTGCTCAATTGTGAAAGCCAGGAATATGAGCAAACAGCTGCTGATGTTTCAAAACAGCCTTCAATTATGGAAGCACGTGCTCATCAATTATTATAACCTAATAACTGAATAAAGAGTTACTGTCCTCATTGGCACTGAAAGAGGAAAAAATTACACAAGCAAAATAAAAATAGAATGTATGTGTTAAATGAAGTAAAATTTTCTTGGCAAATTTGGAACCATGCTTACATTGAAAGTTTAGAGACTATAGTATTGTTTGTATGAAATTTTACATTCTGATGTGACAAGATATTTTATGAAAAAAAATTTTTTTTATTTATACATTTCAAGATATTAAAAACATATATATATATTTATATTGTAAAAAAGCATAGAGAGTGTCACAGTTCACAAAGGATGTATTTTCCCTTTTAAGGAAAGCACACTTTCTTACCATGATCAGTCAAGTGCCATATGTGATACACGCTTTGGGCGATCATGTCTCGAAAGAGACATCAATGACTGGGCATAAGGTTATCCCACAGTAGGTTGCCATTGCTTTCTACAGTAGACTGGTTGCCGACCAAGGCTATAGAACTCAATCTGTCCTGTTATTTAACCCATAACTGGAGGGAAGAGACGGATTAATACCTTTCCCAAGGGTATTAGCATGTGGGTAAATGCTATGAATTCAACTGGAATTCAATTTTTCTCAAAAGCCCATATCTGCTCAGTTTCATATTTGGAACATAAAGAATTAATGGATTTATTTTTACCCAAACATTTTTATTTATTCAAGCATTATTATAGTGGATATTCGGATTTAAAATAAACATCCCATTTTTTATTTTAAACGCTATCTATTACATTTATTGGTTTGTACATTTGAGAAATATTAATAAAGAAAATGTGTTCTACAAAAATCAAATCTTTGGAACTGAGCAAATATAGTCTTCCTAGAAAAAATAATCTGAGCAAAGAGAATGTAATTTTCTTTAAAAAAAAGATAAAATAGAGTTTTGCTTAATCATGGCATCTTCATGGCTGAATGGTAAAGTGCACCTGATCAGGCAGTGGTTTCTTCTACAAACAAGGACATGGATTTGATTACTGCTGAAGAGCATATTTTCTTTATAAGGATTATATTACCTCAAATGTTATTATAGTAGACACCACATTTTTATTTATAAAACAATGTGCATTACATATATTGGCCTATGTATTTGATAAATGCTAGTAAAAAAAACGTGTTCTCTGTCAGGGATCGAAACTGCATCCCTTCTGGAAAAGAAACCACTGCTTATTCTGGTGTGCCTTACCTGTCAGCCATGAAGAACATCACATTAAAGAAAGGTCTTCATTTACATCCACCCAAATACACTTAGGAAAGATATTAATCCATCACTTTTCCCTTTAGCTAAGGGTTAAATAGCAGGATTGGCAACCAGTCTACTGCAGAAAGTAATGGCAACCTACTTCAGGAAAATCTCTTCCAGTCAGTCATGTCTCTTTCGAGACATGATTGCCCAAGATTCACCCAGATTATTTTTCTCAAGAACCTGTATCTTATTAGTTTTGTATTCAAAGCATAAACAAGGCAATTTCTAAAGACTTAATGGATTTATTTCAAATGCTTAAAAATTAAAAAAGGAAATAATTTTCTTTTTATTAATATTAAAAAGAATTAATAGAGAGAATAATGTTGAAATAATATGTTTATCCTAAAATATTAATGTATTGGAATTTTTTTTTTTAAATTAAGGTGAAGATCTATTTTTTAATTTGATAAAGAGAATTTTTAAAAAATGAATACCATGTCTATTTAAGACATAGGTGATCATGAATCTCCACAGATTCATTTTTTCCTTTACCATTTATGAATTGTCATAACTTCTTGAGAAATATAGTGGAGTATTTTCCTACTGTCTTCTCTATTGTTTTGAATTTTGCTTCTTCTAGACTATCTGCCAGCCAAGGCTAGAGAAACCTGTCTACCAGAAATATTTAGTTTCTCATTTATTGCATTTACCAGTTTGAAGCTGTGAAATTGATGCATAAATAGAAGAGACATTTTTTTTGTCTATTTAATATTCACCTTGCCTACTCGTCTGTTCATATTGTTTGAAATCCACCCCTACTCAACTCAACAAAAGACACTGAAAATATGATTTCAGTTTTATTTTAAAATAATTCAGAAAGAGTGTAATTAAAAAAATTTTTTTTTAATTTCCTAAAAAATAATTTTTTCTGCAATAAGTTTATTCTTGTTTTTGTTTCATTTATTATTTTTGATTTGATTTGCGTTTATTCTTTTTATTTATTCAAACTTATATATAGCATCACCAGGAAGAGAAAAAAATTAAAAACAAATCTGCTTTTCTAGGATGAAACTGGAGAACTTGAAGCAAAAGAATTTTATAAAAATTGTGTGAAAATATTGTTTAAAAAAATATTTACAAGATTTAAGCTTTTATTACTGTCTTTGTGTGTGTGTGTGTGTGTGTGTGTGTGTGAACATGTGTTTGTCTGTACACAAGGCATTGATAGTTGCATATATAAATATATATATATAGTCATCCGCAGACAGATCTGTTTTGCTGAATCACAGCTCATCTGTACGGTTAGACAGGCAATTGCCTTTTATCTAGGATTGAAACCCAACCAAATTGGCATCAGTCGACGATTCTACCGCTGAGCTACGGGCACTCGGTAGAAGGAGGCAGACTTTTTAGCATGTATATTATCATTATACATGCCCAATAGCTGAGAGTGTTCTAATTCATTGCTGAATGAACGATGCGTAGATACCAGAGTAGCTACTGTTTTTCAAAGTCTACCATTCTTTCAGAGTGCTCAATCAGGGTGTGAGAGTGTAAATAAAGCGTAAATATATATATATATCTGTCTTTTTAGATAGCTTTAAATTCTTGTGTGTGTGTGTGTGTGTGTGTGTGTGTGTGTGTGTATTGTTTAAAATTTGCTATATTTATTCATGGAGAGTGCTCAGTATCTGAATATTTATATATATAAACATTGTGGACATGTCAGTTAATACTGCATGGTGATTGCTAGTTTCACATGTCAGTGCTATCACCAGACTAAGTCTATGAAATTATATATATATATATCTTTAAAAATTTTAAATATTTAAAAAAAATTTTATATATATAATGAACACATATAGTCAGAGAAAAATAAATTGAAATAAATGCAAAATGTATAAATATATACAAATATATATAGATGAGCTAGCTAGATAGATAGATAGATAGATAGATAGATAGATAAACTATTTGTAGATTTTTACTACAAAGCCTATTTCATTTACACATCTGAAGACTATAATTTCACTATTATTATTATTATAAAGCTAAGTAAAAATGAAAATACTTTTGATACACCCTGATATACAGTAGTAATATTGTGGTATCATGGGCAGTCTTTAGATGTGTACATGAAATAAGGCTTGAAGTAAAGATGTGTAAAAACAAAAATATTTTTGATACATCCTAATACAATCAATAAAGTTAAAGCTGCTTAAAGATATATTAATTGTTTAAAAGGACAATCACTGGCCATTTTTGTTTTGGGGTTTGTTTTTTTTTGGGGGGGGGTAAGGGTTGCATATTTTATAGACCTTTACTCTAAAGCTTATTCTATATACACATATGAAGACTCTATTCAGTCTGTTTTCAAATGACATGAAGTGAAATGATTATATTTAACCAATTGCTGGGGAAATTGGTTCCCTGTGTTGTTATGGACAATTTTTCTTGCCAGAATCTATTGCACACACTTATAAAACTACAGTATTTTCATGCATCAAATATTGTTGCCACATCTTGTCTGCTGCTTCTTCTATGTATTTAAAGATTCTTGAGTCTAAAGAAGAATCTGCAATCTCATTGGCTCTGACCTGGCATCTCGTCATCAATCACTTTCTGATTGCTGTAACATAGCTTTCCTCTGTCTTTTCTATAAATACTTTTATGGTAATTGTTCTGATGATCTTTCCTCTATGGTAACTCAGCTTCACAAATTTAAGTGCAGAACTAGAAATCAAAGGTACAGTTAAACTATATTGGTGATTATATTATTTATAGAATAATAATATTAATAATTAATAATAATGCTAGTATGAACATCACCCAGCACCGGTTACAGAAATAGATAATGTCACCATTAAGCATCTACAGAGACAGAAAAATTGAAGCAAATAAAATGGACATTATTGTCAAAAACCAAAAAGAAAAAACTTGCCTACAAATCGATGTAGCTTGTTCAGCGGATTGTAACATAGCAACCAAGGAATTTGAAAAAATTATCAAAGTATAAAGACCTGGTAATTAAAAATGTGGAAATTGAAAACAAGATGAATAGTACCAGTGATAATAGGTGTGCTTGAAATGATAAAAAAGGAACAAAACAACACATTGAAAGAATCTAAGAAGAATTTTGTTCATGTAATCATGTAACACTAGTGATGTTATGGGAGATAGAAAAACAAATTAAATGTAGACATAACAACACGCCACTATGTGCCTTAGGTCTTTCCACAGACTTGGAAGGTAGTTTGACCAGAGCAGAAATCAAATTATGATGAAAATAACATAATAATAATAATAATAATAATAATAATAATAATAATAATAATAATAATACAGCAATGACATAGATAGTCTTTACACATTTTTTTTTTTTAATCATATCACCCCAAGCAAGGCAAAAACACCACTGATGCGCAGGGGGCTATGTGAGAGTGAAAAGATTGGAAAAGAGAAAACCGGAAACCACATCCTAAACAGGAAACAAGGGATGAGCCTCTTCACCTGTTCAATAGACATGAGTGGAGTGTGAACCGGGCGATAGTTTAGTCTATCTACTCCAATTGAAAAAAAAAAGTGAGAAGATTGGAGAAGAGAAAAACCGGAAACCACAACCTGAACAGGAAATAAGGGATAAGCCTCTTCACCTGTTCAATAGACGTGGGTGGAGTGTGAACCGGGCGATAGTTTAGTCGATCTCCTCCAATTGATGTTACTGAATTAGATTTTTTTAAATTTTATATTATGAAATGGTCATAAAAAGGATAATTTTTTTATTCATAAGATTCATCGAAATATGTACATGAAGTAAGATTTTTAATAAAGGTTTATGAAAATGAAATTATTTTTTTATATAGTTTTGTTTTTATCATTTCACAATTTCTTTTCTCACACTTCCTACCTGTAGAATTCCCTTCCATATACTTGCTTCCCTGACAGCTATAATCTCCAGGAATTTAAATGTAAGGTCAATTGCCATCTCCCATCTCTTTGATTTGCATCCTTTCCCTCATGTTCTTTTCCCCATCCACTCTACTCTCATGCAGCTGTCTTCACACCAGTGTTCTCGTCTTTCTCTTACCCATTCTCTGACATCCCCTATGACTTGTTCTTCTTTCTCGGCACTCTCCTCTTATGTAACCCCCCTGTGCACCAGTGGCAGTACTACCTTGCTTGGGGTGAAATGATTATAAAAAAATTAAAAAACAATAAGTAAGATGGTAAAAGCCACTAAATAACTTTGGTGTCAAGATCTGTAAGTTTTCAGAAGATCAACAACCATTGAAAGATGCCATATTTAAAGTATTACATAAGCTTAAAATATACCATATTTGCTATCCTATTGGATACACTCGGATTTTGGCATGGAATATTTAGAAATAAAAATGCATGCATAACAACCAAAACATCAAAATTATGACCTTACCTTTATACGACATTCGCTAATCATGAAGAAAAAGTTACAGTCTTAACACGAATTATGCTGTGTCACTTTTTTTAATAGAATTGAGCTAAAGTGAATGCAAGGAATTCCAGTTGAATTGTTTGCATTCACTTACGCACAAATACCCTTGGGAAAGGTATTAATTCGTCTCTTCCCTCCAGTTATGGGTTAAATAATAAGAGATTGGGTTTTATAGCCTTGGCTGGCAACCAGTCTACCGCAGAAAGCAATGGCAACCTACTGTGGGATAATATTCTGCCCAGTCAGTGATGTCTATTTTGAGACATGATTGCCCAAAGCGTGTATCACATATGGCACTTAACTGACTTAGCTAAAGTGTAATTACCAGGATATTTATTTAGAAAAAAAAGAATTTTAGTGTATTTGGTCATTCATTTATTGAAAATTGCTTTCGTTGTTTTTCAGGGAGCAGCATCTGCATATACAATAAATTCACTATGGCTACAAAGAAATCTACTGGTATCAGTGAAGACCGGTATATATAGTAATAAGTAAAAAAAATACCGAAGTATGGTACTTGTTGGTAAATGAAGTTCCATACCATACATGTAGAAAAGCAAATTCCAAAACAGGTATATCAAGAAAAACACACATAAAGCAAGCTGCAATATAACGGTCAAAACAAATATTTCTGTAAAATCTGGTATTTCTAGAAAACAAGCAGCAAAATATTGTGCAATTCCACGAATTTCTTACTTTCTTTTTCCTGGGCGGATTTTTTAGGGAAATTTTTATTGATATCATATTTGTTTACTTTCAGGAGTCCTAGTTTCAGAGCTAAGCTCTATGTGTGCACTGATTCCTGGTGAACCCCACTTTTTTTGTGGTCTTCATGACCCTCTTGCACATGATATTGCTGTATTGGATGCTGGCTAATTTTTTGCTGTGTTTTTTAGAAAAAATCCACGTCCAGCCAACTGGCAAATATGGTAGACGGGATTGATTTGGTATTGCTGGCTTTACAATATTGTGTCATTTAATACAGTAATTTATTTTTTTTTAACTAAAGTCTTGTAACATTCAAAATTTTTTATTTGAAATAAACTATTTTTCTGGGTTTTTTTTGCTTTCATCATATTTTTGGAATCAGTTTAATTTCTCCTAGTAACTGAAATATGTAAAATGAATTTGTCATCAAAAAAATTATTTTTAAGTTTCTTTTTTGATAAAATAAGTTCATTGATTTGTTTAACAGCATATCAACTACTTATGGGTCATTACATACAAAAATCTAATTTTCATTGAAGCTTTGATCAGTTTGGTTTATTTTGTTTTATGTCATATTGACCGCAATCAGTTATTTAATGCCAACAAGATTTTTAGGATAGGTTTGTATGAATGGAATATACATTTTTTGTAAATCAGGTTTCGTTGATGTAGTTTTGTAAAGAAGGTTTTTGTCAACAGTTAAATGTATTGCTGGTAATTTTTTTTAAATATATAGCCTGTATTTTTACTATAGAAATATAGTTTTACACTTTCTTTATGTACTGCCCCACACAGCTGTGACCCTAACAGGTGCTACTACCCCAGTCAGTGTGAATCTGAGACAAAAAAGCAATCAAGTGGTTCTATGCTCCTCAAAACCTCTCAATCAGAGGTCTTGCTACCAGTTGATGTTTATCATCATACTCAGGACATGGTTTACAAGATTTTTTAAGTTGATTAGAAAATGAGAATACTTTTAATATATCTTGATATATAAAGTTCAAGAGCAATAATTTCACAATGCCTCATGCTCCAGGATTTCAAAAGGTGACATATTGTCGGTCAGTTTAAACAAAAAGATCTATCATCAAAGAATTTGGTTGGAGACTTGACCCAAAGAGTTTTGGTGACAGTAATGGTGAATAAAAAACTTAGAACACTGAGTTAAATGGAGATAACTAAGATATCCGAAAGTTGCATGGCTCATATATTGAGAACAACATACCCCAGTGATTGAAATAAAGGCTTTAATTCAAAATTCCAGTCATCTGAAAAAGGTCGGAGCATAAAACAGCTGAAACATTGTGAATATGACAATAAAGGTGACAACAATGTAAATAATGTTAAAAGATGAGAACAATATAAAACAATGTAAATAATGTAAATATCTTATCTCAGAAATATAGACAAATAAAGGGTTTGATTCAGAATTCCAGACCCCTGAAGATAGTTGGAGCGTACAAAGGCCAAAACATCATGGATATGACAATAAAGTTAAGAATAACAGTCTGAATAATGTAAATATCTTATCTCAGAAATATAGACAAATAAAGGGTTTGGTTCAGAATTCCAGACCCCTGAAGATAGTTGGAGCGTACAAAGGCCAAAACATCATGGATATGACAATAAAGTTAAGAATAACAGTCTGAATAATGTAAATATCTCATCTCAGAAATATAGACAAATAAAGGGTTTGATTCAGAATTCCAGACCCCTGAAGATAGTTGAGCAAGGAAGGCCAAAACATCATGGATATGACAATAAAGTTAAGAATAACAGTCTGAATAATGTAAATATCTTATTCCTAGAAATATAGACAAATAAAGGGTTTGGTTCAGAATTCCAGACCCCTCTGAAGATAGTTGAGCGTACAAAGCACAAAAAACATCATGGATATGACAATAAAGTTAAGAATAACAGTCTGAATAATGTAAATATCTTATCTCAGAAATATAGACAAATAAAGGGTTTGGTTCAGAATTCCAGACCCTGAAGATATTAAGGCATAAAGGCCAAAACATCATGGATATGACAATAAAGTTAATAATACCTGAATAATGTAAATATCTTATCTCAGAAATATAGACAAGTCAGTGTTTGTCTAGAATTCCAGACCCTGAAGATAGTTGGAGCGTACAAAGGCCAAAACATCATGGATATGACAATAAAGTTAAGAATAAATAGTCTGAATAAATGTAAATATCTTATCTCAGAAATATAGACAAATAAAGGGTTTGGTTCAGAATTCCAGACCCCTGAAGATAGTTGGAGCGTACAAAGGCCAAAACATCATGGATATGACAATAAAGTTAAGGAACAACAGTCTGAATAATGTAAATATCTTATCTCAGAAATATAGACAAATAAAGGGTTTGGTTCAGAATTCCAGACCCCTGAAGATAGTTGGAGCGTACAAAGGCCAAAACATCATGGATATGACAATAAAGTTAAGAATAACAGTCTGAATAATGTAAATATCTTATCTCAGAAATATAGACAAATAAAGGGTTTGGTTCAGAATTCCAGACCCTGAAGATAGTTGGAGCGTACAAAGGCCAAAACATCATGGATATGACAATAAAGTTAAGAATAACAGTCCGAATAATGTAAATATCTTATCTCAGAAATATAGACAAATAAAAGGGTTTGATTCAGAATTCCAGACCCTGAAGATAGTTGGAGTTACATAAAGGCCAAAACATCATGGATATGACAATAAAGTTAAGAATAACAGTCTGAATAATGTAAATATCTTATCTCAGAAATATAGACAAATAAAGGGTTTGGTTCAGAATTCCAGACCCTGAAGATAGTTGGAGCGTACAAAGGCCAAAACATCATGGATATGACAATAAAGTTAAGAATAACAGTCTGAATAATGTAAATATCTCATCTCAGAAATATAGACAAATAAAGGGTTTGGTTCAGAATTCCAGACCCCTGAAGATAGTTGAGCGTACAAAGGCCAAAACATCATGGATATGACAATAAAGTTAAGAATAACAGTCTGAATAATGTAAATATCTCATCTCAGAAATATAGACAAATAAAGGGTTTGATTCAGAATTCCAGACCCCTGAAGATAGTTGGAGCGTACAAAGGCCAAAACATCATGGATATGGCAATAAAGTTAAGAAGAATAGTCTGAATAATGTAAATATCTCATCTCAGAAATATAGACAAATAAAGGGTTTGATTCAGAATTCCAGACCCCTGAAGATAGTTGGAGCATACAAAGGCCAAAACATCATGGATATGACAATAAAGTTAAGAATAACAGTCTGAATAATGTAAATATCTCATCTCAGAAATATAGACAAATAAAGGGTTTGGTTCAGAATTCCAGACCCTGAAGATAGTTGGAGCGTACAAAGGCCAAAACATCATGGATATGACAATAAAGTTAAGAATAACAGTCTGAATAATGTAAATATCTCATCTCAGAAATATAGACAAATAAAGGGTTTGATTCAGAATTCCAGACCCTGAAGATAGTTGGAGCATACAAAGGCCAAAACATCATGGATATGACAATAAAGTTAAGAATAACAGTCTGAATAATGTAAATATCTTATCTCAGAAATATAGACAAATAAAGGGTTTGGTTCAGAATTCCAGACCCCTGGAAGATAGTTGGAGCGTACAAAGGGCCAAAACATCATGGATATGACAATAAAGTTAAGAATAACAGTCTGAATAATGCAAATATCTTATCTCAGAAATATAGACAAATAAAGGGTTTGTCTAGAATTCCAGACCCTGAAGATAGTTGGAGCGTACAAAGGCCAAAACATCATGGATATGACAATAAAGTTAAGAATAACAGTCTGAATAATGTAAATATCTTATCTCAGAAATATAGACAAATAAAGGGTTTGGTTCAGAATTCCAGACCCCTGAAGATAGTTGGAGCGTACAAAGGCCAAAACATCATGGATATGACAATAAAGTTAAGAATAACAGTCCGAATAATGTAAATATCTTATCTCAGAAATATAGACAAATAAAGGGTTTGATTCAGAATTCCAGACCTCTGAAGATAGTTGGAGCGTACAAAGGCCAAAACATCATGGATATGACAATAAAGTTAAGAATAACAGTCTGAATAATGTAAATATCTTATCTCAGAAATATAGACAAATAAAGGGTTTGGTTCAGAATTCCAGACCCCTGAAGATAGTTGGAGCGTACAAAGGCCAAAACATCATGGATATGACAATAAAGTTAAGAATAACAGTCTGAATAATGTAAATATCTCATCTCAGAAATATAGACAAATAAAGGGTTTGGTTCAGAATTCCAGACCCCTGAAGATAGTTGGAGCGTACAAAGGCCAAAACATCATGGATATGACAATAAAGTTAAGAATAACAGTCTGAATAATGTAAATATCTCATCTCAGAAATATAGACAAATAAAGGGTTTGGTCTAGAATTCCAGACCCCTGAAGATAGTTGGAGCGTACAAAGGCCAAAACATCATGGATATGGCAATAAAGTTAAGAATAACAGTCTGAATAATGTAAATATCTCATCTCAGAAATATAGACAAATAAAGGGTTTGATTCAGAATTCCAGACCCCTGAAGATAGTTGGAGCATACAAAGAAGAAACATCATGGATATGACAATAAAGTTAAGAATAACAGTCTGAATAATGTAAATATCTCATCTCAGAAATATAGACAAATAAAGGGGTTGAATTAGAATTCCAGACCCCTGAAGATAGTTGGAGCGTAAGTAAAGGCCAAAACATCATGGATATGACAATAAAGTTAAGAATAACAGTCTGAATAATGTAAATATCTCATCTCAGAAATATAGACAAATAAAGGGTTTGATTCAGAATTCCAGACCCTGAAGATAGTTGGAGCATACAAAGGCCAAAACATCATGGATATGACAATAAAAGTTAAGAATAACAGTCTGAATAATGTAAATATCTTATCTCAGAAATATAGACAAATAAAGGGTTTGATTCAGAATTCCAGACCCTGAAGATAGTTGGAGCGTACAAAGGCCAAAACATCATGGATACACAATAAAGTTAAGAACAACAGTCTGAATAATGTAAATATCTTATCTCAGAAATATAGACAAATAAAGGGTTTGTCTAGAATTCCAGACCCCTGAAGATAGTTGGAGCATACAAAGGCCAAAACATCATGGATATGACAATAAAGTTAAGAATAACAGTCTGAATAATGTAAATATCTCATCTCAGAAATATAGACAACAAAGGGTTTGGTTCAGAATTCCAGACCCCTGAAGATAGTTGAGCGTACAAAGGCCAAAACATCATGGATATGACAATAAAGTTAAGAATAACAGTCTGAATAATGTAAATATCTCATCTCAGAAATATAGACAAATAAAGGGTTTGGTTCAGAATTCAGACCCCCTGAAGATAGTTGAGCGTACAAAGGCCAAAACATCATGGATATGACAATAAAGTTAAGAATAACAGTCTGAATAATGTAAATATCTCATCTCAGAAATATAGACAAATAAAGGGTTTGGTTCAGAATTGCAGACCCCTGAAGATAGTTGGAGCATACAAAGGCCAAAACATCATGGATATGAGAACAAAAGCTAAGAATAACAGTCTGAATAATGTAAATATCTCATCTCAGAAATATAGACAAATAAAGGGTTTGGTTCAGAATTCTAGACCCCTGAAGTATAGCTGGAGCGTACAAAGGCCAAAACATCATGGATATGACAATAAAGTTAAGAATAACAGTCTGAATAATGTAAATATCTCATCTCAGAAATATAGATACAAATAAAGGGTTTGGTTCAGAATTCCAGACCCCTGAAGATAGTTGGAGCGTACAAAGGCCAAAACATCATGGATATGACAATAAAGTTAAGAATAACAGTCTGAATAATGTAAATATCTCATCTCAGAAATATAGACAAATAAAGGGTTTGATTCAGAATTCCAGAC
The DNA here is from genome assembly GCA_037127315.1 of Ascarosepion bandense. Taxonomy (NCBI): domain Eukaryota; kingdom Metazoa; phylum Mollusca; class Cephalopoda; order Sepiida; family Sepiidae; genus Ascarosepion; species Ascarosepion bandense. Next base: position 517,683 of record JBBBDQ010000859.1, on the reverse strand, counting down.
CCCTAAAGATAGTTGGAGCGTACAAAGGCCAAAACATCATGGATATGACAATAAAGTTAAGAATAACAGTCTGAATAATGTAAATATCTCATCTCAGAAATATAGACAAATAAAGGGTTTGGTTCAGAATTCCAGACCCCTGAAGATAGTTGGAGCGTACAAAGGCCAAAACATCATGGATATGACAATAAAGTTAAGAATAACAGTCTGAATAATGTAAATATCTCATCTCAGAAATATAGACAAATAAAGGGTTTGATTCAGAATTCCAGACCCCTGAAGATAGTTGGAGCGTAGAAAGGCCAAAACATCATGGATATGACAATAAAGTTAAGAATAACAGTCTGAATAATGTAAATATCTCATCTCAGAAATATAGACAAATAAAGGGTTTGGTTCAGAATTCCAGACCCCTGAAGATAGTTGGAGCGTACAAAGGCCAAAACATCATGGATATGACAATAAAGTTAAGAATAACAGTCTGAATAATGTAAATATCTCATCTCAGAAATATAGACAAATAAAGGGTTTGGTTCAGAATTCCAGACCCCTGAAGATAGTTGGAGCGTACAAAGGCCAAAACATCATGGATATGACAATAAAGTTAAGAATAACAGTCTGAATAATGTAAATATCTCATCTCAGAAATATAGACAAATAAAGGGTTTGGTTCAGAATTCCAGACCCCTGAAGATAGTTGGAGCATACAAAGGCCAAAACATCATGGATATGACAATAAAGTTAAGAATAACAGTCTGAATAATGTAAATATCTTATCTCAGAAATATAGACAAATAAAGGGTTTGGTTCAGAATTCCAGACCCCTGAAGATAGTTGGAGCGTACAAAGGCCAAAACATCATGGATATGACAATAAAGTTAAGAATAACAGTCTGAATAATGTAAATATCTCATCTCAGAAATATAGACAAATAAAGGGTTTGATTCAGAATTCCAGACCCCTGAAGATAGTTGGAGCATACAAAGGCCAAAACATCATGGATATGACAATAAAGTTAAGAACAACAGTCTGAATAATGTAAATATCTTATCTCAGAAATATAGACAACAAAGGGTTTGGTTCAGAATTCCAGACCCCTGAAGATAGTTGAGCATACAAAGGCCAAAACATCATGGATATGACAATAAAGTTAAGAATAACAGTCTGAATAATGTAAATATCTCATCTCAGAAATATAGACAAATAAAGGGTTTGATTCAGAATTCCAGACCCCTGAAGATAGTTGGAGCGTACAAAGGCCAAAACATCATGGATATGACAATAAAGTTAAGAATAACAGTCTGAATAATGTAACATTCATCTCAGGAAATATAGACAAATAAAGGGCTTGTCTAGAATTCCAGACCCCTGAAGATAGTTGGAGCGTACAAAGGCCAAAACATCATGGATATGACAATAAAGTTAAGAATAACAGTCTGAATAATGTAAATATCTCATCTCAGAAATATAGACAAATAAAGGGTTTGGTTCAGAATTCCAGACCCCTGAAGATAGTTGGAGCATACAAAGGCCAAAACATCATGGATATGACAATAAAGTTAAGAATAACAGTCTGAATAATGTAAATATCTCATCTCAGAAATATAGACAAATAAAGGGTCAGTTCAGAATTCCAGACCCCTGAAGATAGTTGGAGCGTACAAAGGCCAAAACATCATGGATATGACAATAAAAGTTAAGAATAACAGTCTGAATAATGTAAATATCTCATCTCAGAAATATAGACAAATAAAGGGTTTGATTCAGAATTCCAGACCCCTGAAGATAGTTGGAGCATACAAAGGCCAAAACATCATGGATATATAAATAAAGTTAAGAATAACAGTCTGAATAATGTAAATATCTCCATTCCAGAAATATAGACAAATAAAGGGTTTGATTCAGAATTCCAGACCCCTGAAGATAGTTGGAGCATACAAAGGCCAAAACATCATGGATATGACAATAAAGTTAAGAATAACAGTCTGAATAATGTAAATATCTTATCTCAGAAATATAGACAAATAAAGGGTTTGATTCAGAATTCCAGACCCCTGAAGATAGTTGAGCGTACAAAGGCCAAAACATCATGGATATGACAATAAAGTTAAGAACAACAGTCTGAATAATGTAAATATCTTATCTCAGAAATATAGACAAATAAAGGGTTTGGTTCAGAATTCCAGACCCCTGAAGATAGTTGGAGCATACAAAGGCCAAAACATCATGGATATGACAATAAAGTTAAGAATAACAGTCTGAATAATGTAAATATCTCATCTCAGAAATATAGACAAATAAAGGGTTTGGTTCAGGAATTCCAGACCCCTGAAGATAGTTGGAGCGTACAAAGGCCAAAACATCATGGATATGACAATAAAGTTAAGAATAACAGTCTGAATAATGTAAATATCTCATCTCAGAAATATAGACAAATAAAGGGTTTGATTCAGAATTCCAGACCCCTGAAGATAGTTGGAGCGTACAAAGGCCAAAACATCATGGATATGACAATAAAGTTAAGAATAACAGTCTGAATAATGTAAATATCTCATCTCAGAAATATAGACAAATAAAGGGTTTGATTCAGAATTCCAGACCCTGAAGATAGTTGGAGCATACAAAGGCCAAAACATCATGGATATGACAATAAAGTTAAGAATAACAGTCTGAATAATGTAAATATCTCATCTCAGAAATATAGACAACAAAGGGTTTGGTTCAGAATTCCAGACCCCTGTAAGATAGTTGGAGCATACAAAGGCCAAAACATCATGGATATGACAATAAAGTTAAGAATAACAGTCTGAATAATGTAAATATCTTATCTCAGAAATATAGACAAATAAAGGGTTTGATTCAGAATTCCAGACCCCTGAAGATAGTTGGAGCGTACAAAGGCCAAAACATCATGGATATGACAATAAAGTTAAGAACAACAGTCTGAATAATGTAAATATCTTATCTCAGAAATATAGACAAATAAAGGGTTTGGTTCAGAATTCCAGACCCCTGAAGATAGTTGGAGCATACAAAGGCCAAAACATCATGGATATGACAATAAAAGTTAAGAATAACAGTCTGAATAATGTAAATATCTTATCTCATAGAAATATAGACAAATAAAGGGTTTGGTTCAGAATTCCAGACCCCTGAAGATAGTTGGAGTGTACAAAGGCCAAAACATCATGGATATGACAATAAAGTTAAGAATAACAGTCTGAATAATGTAAATATCTCATCTCAGAAATATAGACAAATAAAGGGTTTGGTTCAGAATTCCAGACCCCTGAAGATAGTTGGAGCATACAAAGGCCAAAACATCATGGATATGACAATAAAGTTAAGAATAACAGTCTGAATAATGTAAATATCTTATCTCAGAAATATAGACAAATAAAGGGTTTGGTTCAGAATTCCAGACCCCTGTAAGATAGTTGGAGCGTACAAAGGCCAAAACATCATGGATATGACAATAAAGTTAAGAATAACAGTCTGAATAATGTAAATATCTTATCTCAGAAATATAGACAAATAAAGGGTTCGGTTCAAAATTTTAGTTACCTGAAGAAGTTCAAAGCGTACAATGGTCAAAACATTGTGAATATGATAGTAAAAATGAGGACAACAGTCTGAACAATGTAAATAATGTAAATACCCCATCTCAGAAATATAGACAAATATCATCAAAGAAGTATTGAAATTGGGAATTTCACTTTCAACTAAGAACCATGTAATTGTAAAAATCTCTAATGAAGGGAAGGAAGCCACTACCTCTGATTTCATCTGACAATTGTTTTTTGAGACAATGATCTGTGAAATTGAATCAAAGGGACAGCAGTTGCTGGTCACGAGAAAATCAAACTGAGAATGGCAATTTGTTCTGTTCCTCCTATGAATCTTTTGATCACAACATTTCACTTTAAGAACACATAAATCAAAGAGTTTTTGCAATAATGTTTACCTTGTACAAACACGAAGAGCCACTCAAGATAGAGTTGCAGAGTAAAAGGTAAGGAACACAGTTTATGAAGAAATGTGGAGAAGATAAATCTTACTCTTGAAGAGAATGATCCTGCTTTTCATCTTGGAGTTCTCAAAAAAATCTAAAAGAGAATCTGCAATGTAATCAATCTTAATTTGTCAGCTCAACTTCAGTCACTTTCTCACTGATGGGATGTGGCTTCCCTCTGTCTTTTCTACAAATATTTTCACGGCTTCTGCTCTGATGATTTTATCTCTCTGGTGTCATGACCACATGAATTTACACATGCTAAGAGATTGGTAACTAGCTTCCACAGTTTTACCATCAAAATAGTCAAATGTAACTACCACTTCTCATCCATCAGTTTCTTTTCTTGCATGTCTCACCTGTAGAACTCACTTCCATATGCCTGCTTCCCTGATAGCTTCAATCTTTCCCTTTTCCTATCTTCTGTACTCTCTCTCTCTCTCTCTCTCTCTCTCTCTCTCTCTCTCTCTCTCTCAGAGTACTGCCTTGCTTGAGATTAAACAATTATAAAAAAAAAAAAGTTAAGCCTGTATCGATCAGGGGAGCATCATCTTGTGAATTGGTACCACAAGGTAAGAGCTCATTGGAAGAAGTTTACAGTATTTACATTATTTGGACTATTGTCCTCATCTTTATTGGATATAGATGATGCTTAGTTCTTGTGACTTAACACAAAGAGTTGTAAGTTCAATACCAGATAATGGTGAACAAGTAGCTTGCAGTGTTAGAGGGAGATAACTCATGACTTTCAATCAAAGCTTTACACAAGGAATGATGATGATATGCACTAGTGATTGTAATAAAGGGTTCGGTTCGAAATTCCTAGCACCTGAAGAAGGCCAGAGCATACAACGGCCAAAATGACGTACAAATGGCAACCAAGATGAGGACAATAGTCCGAATAATGTAAATACTACCTCATCTCAGAAATATAGACAAATACTATAGAAAGAAGTTGTTCAAATGCAACCTACATCTCACCAATTGAATATGAAGGGAGTAAAGGTGGTTGGCTACAATGTATGTAGCTTGTCAGGTCTTAGCCATGAACTAGTGGAAATGAGGGATGTAGTTTGCCTGAAATGATAATAATAATAAGGCAGTGAAAGGCTTGCAATGATTCACCTGTGGGAAAAAAGGATGTAGGGTGGAAAATAATCCATCACCCACAAGGCTGCATAGATGCTTTTGGAATCTATCAAAAAGAAAAGAAGCTTAAATAATTCATGAAATGATGGCAATAGTTCTCAGAACTTTGAATATAGAACTAAACATAACCAGACATTTTCTTTCTGACAGTTAAGACTGTAGTGATTGGGAAAGCATCATCTTGGGAGTTGGTGCCTTTTACCATATCTGATGGCAGAGTTTTTAGTTTTTTCATAATCATTTCACCCCAAGCACAGCAGAACTGCCACTGGTGTTCAGGGAGTTACAATAAGAGAAAAAACATGTTTCAGGGGATGTCAAAGAAAAGGTAAGAGATGGATGGGAATCAAGGAGATAGAAGATGACTTGACATTGCATTTAAACTTTTGGTGAGTGTAGCTATCAGGGAAGCAAGCAAATGAAAATATAAAAATTTTTCCAATTTTTTTCAAAAATAATAGCTGACACTCCCAAGTCTTATATGCTAAGTTAACTAATATTTTTTTCATAGTTTATTTAATGACTGGTTAATTAATATTTACCCTGAATTTTTTAATACTACTTCCCCTTTCCCCACAGACAAAACATCATAAACCTATTGCTACTTTCATGGCAAATGTCTAGACAAGTTACATTTCTTATTTCAAACATTTCAGACATTTACAGCTAAAATATGCCGTGTTGCATACACAGGATTGAATTATCTTTGTTCTCTTCATATTCCTTTGGTTCCAATCAGACAGGTTTCGTTTCCAGAGAACCACTATTTCATGGAACATACTCCTGAGAGGATGCTTCCCTGATCACTATAATTTTAACTTCTTGAAGTTTACAGTCAACTATTATCTATTTTACATATCCTCATAGTATGGACTTCTTATTTACATGCAAGCAACCACTCTCTACCTTGAGTAGCTCTTGGGCCTTATCATGGAATTTTACTATAAAATAAAATAACTTGATTTATACACACATAGATATGGTAGCTGTTTTTTTTATTCTTGGAGGAACTGATATGCCACATACACAGGGTTGAATCATTCACATTTCCCTTTGTACATCATTGGTAAGAAAGAAGTTGCATTCAGCCAGTTTTTTTAACAAGAGCCACTAATCTGTGGAACAGACTCCTAAGAGGATGCTTCCTTAAAAACTACACCCTTAACCTCTTTAATTCTATTACTTCACAATTGTTACCTCATAATCTGCATTTTTTCATTTTACATCTATGCAACAACTTCATTCAACATTGATTTGTTTCTGGAAGAAAGTAGCAGGTGAGGCAGAATGAATGAAAGACGTTCAAAGATTTAGATACAGTGTAAAAAAATTCATATGCCAAAAATAAACACGATTTCAAAATTTTAAATATTATTATGGTTTACTGTTAATTGCATGCATGACTCCCAGTATAAATAGTTATAAATAATTATTGACCAACTGCAATATTTTTGCATTATATCAAGTATTGAGAATATAGTAACTATGGTCTGTAAATTGGAGGAGAGAGTTATCAATGTTGTAACTTGAAATCTTAAGTTATCTTCCTTAAACTCCTCTCTCTCTCTCTCTCTCTCCCTCCTTTGCCATAGGGCTGCTTATACCATTTTACTAGGACTTCCCTTTGAAAATGCAGCCCTGAGGAAAAATATTTGGGGATCACATATACTGTAGCTGTAGGGTGTGTCTAAGGTAAAATAACCTGATGGAGTCTATGTTTCTTCAAGCTGTTTTTTTACTTAGAGTTGTTCTTCTAGACTGGTTGCTCTATTGAAGCTAAAGAGCTTTATACTTTATTATTTACAAGGGTTTAAATTAATTCTTTTTTCTAGACTTAGAAACTGTCTTTGTTTTTTTATGAGAGTTTGCAGAGTTTTCTTTCTCTTATGGCTGCCAGCCAAGGCAGGGGAGTCCAGTCCGCACTTTAATTTAACCCATAGCTGGAAGATGCATTTCAAAAGTAGAAAATGCAAAGTTGATCAATATAACTTTAAATAAGCAAAAACAGAAAGTAAAAATAAAAGGTTAGTTGGACAAACGTAAATACTTCAGGTTAATTGGACAAACATAAATACTAAGACAGAAAAACCTGGTAACTATAAAAAAAGTTGCAAGAAATAATAATAAATAATACATATATAACTTTGAATAAATATAATAATCATAATGTCATAAATTAAATAAAACAAAACATTTTATAAATTATATTAAATCATTATATTATATTTAAGAATATTTACATTTTCTCAGTTACATTTAAATTTCATTCATTTTTAGGAGTTTCTCAAAAATGTCATCTCACCTTGAGTTCGAAATACATATTTTTTTCAATTGATTCTTTAGGTGATAGTCCTCTCAAAAAAGCAGTATAAATTATTTCATTGTGCAATCTTTGAGTATTCTAAGATTAAATCCAGTTTTATATTTTCTTTTTTTTCAAAATTAACAAACTTTTCAGTATTTATGTTTGTTTATTTATGTACGTCTATTTCATAATTTGTCTTCCTTCCTCGTGTGTTTAT